>BPLQ01011923.1:245637-257150 GCA_021605075.1 Caerostris darwini | reverse complement strand
GCTGTGTAAAAACGAAATCAGATATCTACAATTTATTTCGGACTATGGGTTGTAACACAAAAATTTTTTATCCTATTTCTTCATCATGTTTAAAGAACGTGGGTTTGAGGCAATCAGAAGTTTTTTTAATAAAAAAAGGAAGAAATCGACTGGAAATAGCGAATCGTGACAGTTAAAGAATACTGCTGACAAGGAACGAATCAAGGATTAATTCATTCATAACAGATTCGTTCATCCGTATAGATTAATCTTTCTCATTAAGATCATTTTTTATGTTATTCGCAATTTTTTTTTTATATTATCCTCCATTATCTTAATTTTGGGGTATATTGCAAATGTTAATATGTTTGATTATAATAAATGATATTGTAATTCCAAGCTTCGCCGTATCTTATTCGCAATTAGCATAACGCAGCAAGTAAAAATATTTATCCAGGGTTAATCCATTCGTAGCAACTTCATTCAAGCTTATAAATTCTCATTAAGATAATTTTGACTTTAGTCGTATTTTTTTTTATTTTCATATTATCTTCCATTATCTTAATATTTGGGGTGTAATGCAAATATTAATATGTTTGACTATAATAAATAAATTTATAATTTCAAGCTTCACAGTGTCTTATTTACAATATTTTTATTTGCTATATTATACTATACAATTTTATGGCATTCTATTATTTTATTTTATTCATGAATATAGATTTTCAGAGGGTCTTAAATAATTTATTTTTGTTAAAAGGGGGCAGTGGGAGTAATAAGTTTGATAACCCCTTATTTTAAGTGAAAAACCCGGAATTAGAAAAAAAAACCAGTATATATATATATATATATTAAATTCCTCTAATGAAATGAAGGTATAAGTTTTCCATTCTATCGAAAATCAAATTTTATTATATTGTCTTTTTTTATACATTTTATGTGTAAGTTAAAGTAATTTTTCTTTTCTATTGTTATTTTTATGTGCTAATTATTTAAGGTATTCTATTATTAATTTTGGTGTACGTTGTAGTACTTTTATACTTTCGTAATTTAATTTTAAAATATGATCTAAAAGTTCTCGGCTTATACATTGAAATATACGATATTAATTTACAAATAAAAATTTTAAATAAAATATAAATTAAATTGAACTATTAAAAATATTTAAAAATACATAAAAACAGTTTCAGTAATTAACAAATAAATTACTTAAAAATTAAAATTATAACGTATGAATACTCAATTTTTAATTATTGAAGAATACGACATAATTATTTTTAAATAATTTATGTATTTTCTATAAATAAATAAGGATATTTATTTAACATAGATTTAGTTAAAAATAATAATTTCCTATCGAAAAATATTTTTATCGTTATATTTTCTGATGATGATTTTCATTTTTATTTATTAATTTTTCAGCAACGCCTGCCAAGAAAGATAAACGTGAAGAATTTGATTATGAAGAAATCGGTGCGGCGGCCGGTGATCTGAGTTCGAGCGATCCCTACACGACGAATGACCACACCGTGGCGCCATCTGACGGGGACATGAAGAAACGTCAATCTGGAGATGAAAGCACCACGCAGGAATTCGATCCTTACGAAGATGGCGATGAACTGGTCCGCCAGCTATTCGAGATTCGGGTCCAGTATGTGGCCACTAAATCCATCAATGGAGATGAGGAAGATGGTCTGGTGACCAGCACTTTTGTTCCATTCTGAACTTTGGAACAAACGTCCATTTTATGAACTAACCACTCGAATCCGTGTTTGATTATATGTATGTATATGTGTAGTCATGTTCTTGAGTGGTTAACAAAAAAAAATCCTTTTGCATGTGAAATCAGTCTATCTATTATTACATATTGGATTGAACAATAATTTTAAATAAATTAATGGTGTTTTAAAAATTAAACATATATGTGTAATTTTATTTATTTATTTATTTATTTTTCTGAGCATTTTATGGTGTAAAATATGTTTTCATGAAAACAAACGATTTCCTTCGTTGCCATTTTTTGTTGTTGTTTTTTTATAATTTAATTATTTATTTATTTGTGTAATATTTATTAGATCTATTATTACATATTGGATTGAACATTAATTTTAAATAAATTAATGGTGTTTTAAAAATTAAAAATATGTGTGTAATTTTTTTATTTATAATTTATTTATTTATTTATTTTTCTGAGAATTTTAAGGTGCAAAATATGTTTTCATGTAAGCAAACGATATTCCTTCGCTGCCATTTTTTTTTTGATGTTTTATAATTTAATTATTTATTTATTTGTGTAATATTTATTGATCGATCTATATGTTATAAATTACTTGGTGTTTTAGAAAAAAAAAATTTCAAATATTTAAATATAATTTAAATGTTGAATAAATATATTATTCGCTATTTATTTATGATATGGAATATGTTTCCGAGCATATGATAAAATATGTATGGAAGAAAAATGACTGACTTTAATACTAACTCTAATATATTATTATTCTATTTCTTTTAATTACTTTGATATTTGTTTTGGGTTTATGTAATAATTTTATTTTTATTTACTTATGTTAATTGTTATTTACTTAAGTCAGTAAAAATGCATTTCAGGTATTTTAAAAATCTATGAAAATTGATAAAAGAAAATATTATTTTTAAATAAACATAGATATGTTATTTATTATAAATTTATGATACATTAAATTTGAGTAATTTATAATAATTTCTTTCATATTTGAAAGCTTAAAAAACTATGAGCTTTTTTTATATTCTTACAAAATTAATGATATTAATTATATTAAATAAAACAAATTTAATATATTGAAAGTTATAAATAAAAATAATATAGTTTTTAATAAATAAGAGAAAATTATAATCAACTATTTTTTTATTTCTTTCAATTTTCAAAAAACTTTGTGCTTTAATGAATTTTTTTTCAAATCATTTATTTAAAATAAATAATTCATTGTCATTAGTTTATTTTAAATGTTGTCTTTTTTACTGAATTTTTAATTTAATAAATATCTAATCAAAAATTCTAATATTATGCTTCCATCAAATCTGTTAAATATTTTTAATATTAATGTTAAAAGTCATTAAATTTTAAAAAAGTAATAATAACTATGAAATTTTTAAGAGAGCATAGTATTGTTTGTTTATAATTTATTTACAAGATAGTGGTGCTAAAATATGATATAATATTTGTTAAATTTTATTTTCATTTGTTGTTTTGTATAACGGGCATCTTTATCATTAAAAAAATATTATATGTGTTTTACAATGAGATAATTATTAAATATATCACAAAGTTGTTATTAGTTTATTTATTAATATTATATTTATTTGTTGTTTTACGTTATGTTATTATTATCTATAGATTTATTTGTTGGCAATAAGATGTTATATACATTAATTAAATATATGTGTCTAACTAATTGATGTAAAACAGGTAAATGGCAAATCCTTGTATTTGTGATGTTCAATCACAAACATTTAACGTGTATTTCTGGATGTTGTTCTTCACTGATATTCAATAATTATAATGATCTTGTGTATTTTAATGTTAATTGGATCTCTTTTACTTATTTAAATTTAATTTTATTATATCAATACATGTGTGTGTATGTTTGTTACTTTTATATTTTAAGTAATTGTTGTATGTTTTATGTTAAATAAAATATTTGTGTCAAGCATTCATTCGATGACTAATGTTTTTATTTATTTGTATACTGTTTGTTTTCCTTATTTAGAATTATTATTTTTAGAAAATAAATTAGAATTGTTATTTTTGGAAAATAAATTAGAATTGTTATTTTTAGACTATAAATTAGAATTGTTATTTTTAGAAAATAAATTAGAATTGTTATTTTTAGAAAATAAATTAGTATTGTTATTTTTAGTCGATACTATAAATTAGAATTGCTATTTTTAGAAAATAAATTAGAATTGTTATTTTTAGAAAATAAATTAGAATTGTTATTTTTAGAAAATAAATTAGAATTGATATTTTTAGAAAATAAATTAGAATTGCTTTTTTTAGACAAAGTATAATCGTTATTTTTGGAAAATAAATTAGAATTATTATTTTTAGAAAAGGAATTAGAATTATTATTTTTAGAGAATGAATTAGAATTAATATTTCTAGAAAATAAATTAGAATTATTTTTTCTAGAAAATAAGTTAGAATTATTTTAAATTATTATTTTTAGAAAATTCCACTCATTTAGTGCCAATGAGTGGATTTTTTTTTAAAAAATTGAATATAACAATTAAGGTATGAATGAAGTAACTATTATGATTGTCTTATAAAGCTGAAAACAGTGTTAGAATTGTAAAATAGGAAAACAAGGAAACCATAAAAAAATTTAAGAACAACTAACAGTTTCATAACATATTATACATAAAAGTATATTTTATAATTGAAAATCTGTTGTGAATATTATTTTTAATACTTAAATGAAAAAATATTTAACTAACCTTAAAAAAACACAAAATTTAGAAAATACATTTTAAGTTATAGAGAAAAAAATATTCTAGTTTCGAATATTGTCATTCTTTTTTGTTGTAGATAAATTTCGACTAATTTCTTTTTAGTAAAATAAACTTCTTAAAGTATTAAAGAATTTAACTAAGCACAAATTTTTTTCAATATTCTATAGATCACAAAGTAATTTTTTTATTTTCATAGAAAAGCAAAATATTTAATGACCTTGGTTATTCTAAACTATGATGAATTTAAATTGAAAGAGATTGTATATGATATCTTTTCTGATTATTATATGCATGCATATAATTCATTACAATATGCATGTATATCATTTCACTGTTTATATATTTATATTATCAGAAAAAACACATATCTCTTAGATAATATATCTAATATATTTAAATACATTAATAGTATTTTAAATATATCTCATAAAACAAATGCATCAACTATTATCTTAATTATACCAAAATATTATGCGATATGATGTTGAAAATGGAAAAAAAAAACAATATTATGTAAGTGAATATTGATTTTTATATTGCTTAATATATGCATTTGAATATACAACAAATAAAAAAAACATTTAATTAACTACCCACATTCCCCCCCCCCTCCAATTTCTTAAGTAATTAATTAAGAACTTGGAGCATCTTATAAAAGTGTAAAAATAATTAATAAGCTTTCTGACATGATTTATCAAATTTATAATAAAAATTCATAAGCATTACATTTTTGTCAAATATTTAATAACAAAAAAAATATTATTTTCTTAAAATGGCCAAATTGAAATAGTTTTTTTTATAACAAGAAATATAACTTAAAAAAGTAACTAAAACCGTAAATTAAATCTCCCATATTTCAAACTAAGTTTAACCGTTTTCGAACTTGAATAAAAAAAAAGACCAATTTACATATAAAATTACGCAAAATCGCACATAAACTTCCACTAGACCATGCAGAATTGCGATATTGCAATTCTTGTCTCAGAAATTTCATGATATTTTCTCAAAGGAAGAAGAAGAAATCCGCTTTTGTTCCGACATTTCCCTCATCTTCATACAATGGGACGAATTTGCCAAAGTGACAAATGTGTCAGTTTCTTGAAAACCGAACTCACTAGGGGGATATATGGCTGATTTGGCATGGAATACAGCATTTGGGTAATTTTCATTTCAATCGCAGTTGCATTAATTCATTTTGATTTTTATCTTTAAATGCAATTTTATAATAATCGTATTATTTCCAGGTTAGTTATTCAATACATATTATTGTTAAAATAAATATTTGTCATAATTGATAAGATATTGGCACTCGTCCATTGAAATAAAAAACGGGGAACTACCAAATAGTTAGTAGGGTATGGTATGGGACTTCAACCACAGGTATTATTATCATGTGTGATCTTGATGTCGCCCATTGTATCTCCAAAAAAGGGAAGCTATAAATTAAAAAAATAAGTAATAATATAAGTTATTATTTAAAACAGATTACTCTCTTCGTGCAACACAAAAAAAACACCTTTTATTTAAAATAAATGCCGATTTTCACATTTTATTTGTGTGTTTTAAAACTGGAGTGAAATATGTTTTGCTAAATATAACGATTGGCCAATATCAAGTCTAAAGTTCTGCAGTTCATTTTGAATAATGTGACTTTCAAAATATAAACAGGCTATTGTTTCAATATCCTCAAAATAGTGTCTAAACATTAGTTTAAGTTCATAAAAGTTAATTTAAACATCACTTCTCTGTCTGAATTTGGTAGTGTTTCTTGTAGTATTTGATCAATTGCTTCTTTATAAAGTTCTAGATTTATTAAATATTATATATCTGTGTCACTACTGAAATTGATGGTTCTTGTGGGGGTTCTGCACTTTAGGGTTCCAAATTCGCCAAGTCTCTTTTCCGTGCCAAATGGAGTCGCCGAAACTGTAGTATTTTGTAACAGCAGTAGCCATTTGTCATCGAAAGTCGCAAGGGAAAAAATATCCCAATAAACAAGTGGAACCCTAAAGTGCAGAACTTTCGTGTAGTATTCTGACAAATTGCTGTATAAATTTCTTGGATTATTGAACACTGGTATGCACTCATGTGTATTCGTCCAGCAGAGTATGTTCACATATGATAAATTGAAATTCGTAAAAGGATTTTTTTTTTTTTTTTTTTTTTTTTTTGAGTCTATGGTTTGATTTCAATTTTGGTTGGCTTCTGATCCCCTTAAACTCAGTTCAAAGTTTAACAAGTAGCTCGAGCTGAAAGTTTTTGTATTTATATTGGACATTTAGAATTTTTTTAATTTTCTTTGGAAAAGTTTAAAGAAAAAAAATTATAATAAATCGTGTTTGAAGCAAAAATATTCTGGTATAAGGGTATTAATTGAGAAAACTATTATTAAAAATATACAATATAAGATATCCCCAACAACATGTTAGTGACATAATTCTTGATTTATTTCCTCCTTTTACCAAGGATGTGTCCAATCTATCATATTTCAGGGTAGCATATGTAGAATGGCCGAGTGGCTAACGCTCTGGCCCTCGGTACCACAGGGTTCGAGTCCTGGCGGTGCCATGGATGTTTGTAGTGGTTCGGAATCCACTTTACGCCGTAGGTCCCGGTCTTGCATGACTGTTGAGCGTTGGGCGTAGAACTGACAACCCTGCTCCTTAAAAAGAACAAAAAAACATCTCTCGTCTCGAAATCTACTAGTAGGTAGACGACCTTGGCTCACACTGGGCGGTTGCGCCAATGATGATGATGATGATATGTAGAAGAAAAACCATAGTGTTCCATACATAAAACATTACTAATTTAACAATATTTGTTAAGTAATATATGAATAAAAATATATAGCTTAAGATATCCACTATAAAAAATAAGTGGTATAATTAGTTTCTTTTTGTCCAATTTTTCAAATTCCTTATCCTGTATTAGTAGAGCGAAAAATCTGGCAAATCGCAAATAAATCATTATTAATTTAACTATATTTGTTAAACAAAATGTTAACAAAAATATGAATTTATGATAGCCACCATAACAAATAACAAAAATGTTATGACTTAATAAGACAAAATAATCTTTGATTTATTTTTGAAACGAGTTTTTCTAAAGCAGCTTAAATTTTAATCATTGCAAAAGAAATATCGTAAAAAATAAAAACCGGATATGTAGCTTGATATGTAAATAAAATAAAAACAACATTGATTTCATTTGTTTAACTTTTTATGTCATTTGATCTTCAAAAAAAAGTAGAATATGTGCAGGAAACTCTCAATATTTAAAAAAATTTACTATTTTATGTTAGATCATATTCAACGGTTAGAGTCTGCAGGCCAACTAATGTGTCGGGATGAACTAAATAAATTTCTTCTCAAGATGAGAGATTGTAAACTAAACATTTCTCAGCGAGAGAACCGGTTGCGCTGTACTTCCTCTAGAGTGAGAGTCTCGAGGCCTACTGGCCACTTCTCCTGAACACCACAGGGTGGCGCTCTTGCTAGTATGTAGGAAGAAGCAAGTTACATACATAAAATTAAATTCAGTTATTAATGTTCCCCGTATGAGAACATTAATAATTGATTTTTTTTAATTTTGAATTGAATTTTGATTGAATTAATTTTGAATTTTATTGAATTTTTTAATTGAATTCTTTAACTTTTAATTATGTATTCGTTATCAAAAGTTTATTGATAAATGATTTTTTTTTAAATTTAACTTTAAAACATTAACATAATTTTTTTAGGTCAATGTTTTAGCCATAATATCGAATGTTCGTATATTTCAGGCGATTCGGTTATGGAAAAATAAATTATACTAAAAAAATTTTTAGTTTAATGTTAACATTAATAACAATTAGTAACTGCGGGTAAGAATAATTATCTGTTTGTAATTTTGTTAATCAGTATCTTTTACTTTGAAATATCATTTTAAAATTTAGAATAACCATTATTAAAAATTAAATCAACATTAGTACTTCGATTCAGTTACAGTAACATTACGCTTTTTCTCTGTCTTCTGTCATATTCGTTGTAATGGGGAACTCTACCCTTTAATTTGTGAGCTAACTGAAGCTCCTTTATAAAGAATACAGTGCAAATATTTTACAGATTTTTATTTTATTTAATTCTTACAAAAATTAGTTGCATTCTGGTTAAGCAAACTAACAATTTAAATTTATTTATGATATATATTTATTATTTAAATAACTTTGTTGTAAGCGCTGTACAAAATGCGTCAGAAATTTCCATTTTAACAAAAGCAGTAGCAATTTATTAGCACGTTCTACAAGCATTAAGCAAATTCTTATTCATATATTTAAACTCGCTGTCTGCAATTCTTGATATTTTCGAGATTTATGATAATGGCGGCTAAAAGTAAACCGAAAACAAACGATGCCTTACGAAATTTACGAAACATAATATTTAAACAGCGGCTAAGTATTCTGATTTAGTTTCTTCCTGTTTCATTTAAACATCGAACGTATTTCTTGATGATGCAGTGAATTCAACTACATTCCATTATTCTCCTTTGCTTTTTTTAATTGTTTTAAGTATTTTATGTGGAGATGCAGTTTTAAAATAATCTTTGTTCTGTTCGAAGTTTTCTGTAGATGAATTTAAAAAAAACTGTAATAATGCTATTACACGCTAATTTAATTATTCCAAATTAATCCTGCTTTTAAATCTTCTTTATTCTTTTCTTGTATTTTTTTAAGGTCTCTTCGTTTCTATAATAATTTTCTTTGTCTTTTTTTTTTTTTCTTCTTCTTCTTTTTTTTCTCTGAATAAATCTTTAGAAAATTGAATTTCAAATTGTTGGAAATAATTCTTTTGAAAATTGAAAAAGTGAAAAAAATTGTGACACAGTTTTTTTATTTTATCTAATAATGCACCCTAATTATTTTTTTTCAAAAAAATTAAAGAAATTATATTTATTAGACAAATGATCATAATTGACTTAGTTAAACTTATCTTAGTTGCATGAATAGAAACAATGTTTATTATGCTGTTGCTGTGCATTCTGGATAAAGCTGATTTTGCTATTATTTGCACATTTTTATAGTTAAAGTAGTGCTGAAATATAAAGTGGGATATTTACTTTTATAACGTTAGTAAAGTCTGAGAGACCTGATGGCCGAGTCACTGGCGCTCGGTGACACAGGCTTCCGATTCGAGTTCCGGCGCTGCCGTGGATGTTTGTAGCGGTTCAGAATCCACTTTAAACAGTAGGTGTCTGTTTAATAGGACTGTAGGGCTGACAACCTTATCCTATGAAAAGAAAACATCTCATGTCTGGAAAACTGCCATTAGGCAGACAGCCTTGACCCACCATGGGGCTGTTGCGCCAATGAAGAAGTAAAGTTTGAATAGATGAGGTTCTTTCCTTCTTGGAGGCTCAACTTGCATTGTAACGTTCTTTGCAAGCAGTTCCTTCTCTTGTCTTTAAGAATAACTTGGGTTTCAGAGATAGCACATTCCAATTTCGTTTAAAGACGACACTATTAACAGCAAGAATATAAAAACTTTCAAATCGAAGGACAATACGAGAATATTCAAAATTCAGTATTTTTAAGATATTCAATACATCACAGCAAGTCATGCATTCCAACACGTGCCAGTCATTCAGTTCCGATTTGCAAATTCAGGATTCCCTGGTAATGAATCATTCGTGTTTACTGAATAAAATAGCCACTTGGTCTTTCAAACAAAAGAGTTTCTGGTCTTGTAAAATAAACAAATTTTGTCTGCCGACACATTCTTTTATTAGATGCTACATGCTTGACAATTACTATATTTCATACCTTCGCTCCAGTTTCTCGTTGCTGGTTCCTTGCCATGTACATGGAAATTGCCTCCACGACATAATCCAGAAAAAGCACCGAGTTCCTTCATAATTTTCATGAATCTCCTTGGTTTCACCAAGAACCATAGTGCGGGTTTATTAGTGTTCCAATTTCCAAAATAATATTTTTTTTATATGCTACAGCTTACGTAATTAGTCTCCTTGCTCTAATTAAACAATAAATGTCGAGATATACAAAATAAAGATAAAAAATACAAAAATAACAACGTTTAGATTAGTATCAGTATTGCAACAAGTATTATTATTATTATTACATCTACCACAATTATTTATTTTCTTCATACAAGGGCAAAATGGCATTCGCAATAGGTTTAATACTGCCTGGTTTATGCGTTATTGAAATCTAATAGAGAGACAGAGCCAGATACCATTTCTGTAATTGAGCATTCTTGGGTCCTCCATCCGTTAAATACCTGAGAGGATTATGGTCGTAGATGTATATTACGTGTAGTTCTAGTCCATATCTCAAATTTCATCAATGCCCAGATCATCGTATATGCTTCTCTCAAGTACACCATTTGGTTTGAGTAATTGAAAGTTTCTGATTTTCAATTATAATAGGTTTTTTGTTTATCGTTACAGGCTTTTATCAATCCATCTTCAAATATAATAGGCTTTTTTTAGATCTCTCGGCATCAGCAAGCACCTATTCTTGACCAAATCTATCAAAATTTTTGCTAGTTTGGAATACTTATGAACATACTCTCAGTGATAAATAATAGCCTTAACAGTGATCTTAAAGTTTTCTTTGTATGAGAAGAATATTAATGTTAGCAAAATTCCTAATATAGCTCTAATATGCTTCAGATTATCATTCCATTTTGAGTAATAAATGATAGTGTCCACTATAAAGCTTTCTTAAAAATCGTTATGGGTCTAAAAGCTTGATTCATTATTCTTTAGATATAGCTAGGGCATCAAATAAACCAAACGGCCAAACTTTCTATTCATATTGTCCTTTCTATTCATATTGTCTTGTAAAATTATGCTAGTAATGTTTACCAGTATCTAAATTTTTAATCTTGACACTTAATGAAAATTTTAAAAACTTTTATCATGATGTTTCCACTATCGTAAATTCTCAAATGCTGAAGCTTATTCTTTCCTGGAAACTTCACTTGCACTGTAACACTATTTGAGCTTGGTTCCTCCTTTTTTCTTTAAGCATAAATTGAGTTTCAGAATCG
>BPLQ01011923.1:208750-245237 GCA_021605075.1 Caerostris darwini | reverse complement strand
CTTGGTTCCTCCTTTTTTCTTTAAGCATAAATTGAGTTTCAGAATCGTAATCCTGGGTTCACAATTCATTGGATAAGACATTGCAGTTTCACTTAAATACAGCACTTATTTATTAAAACAGTAATGCAAAAACTTTCAAAT
Source organism: Caerostris darwini (assembly GCA_021605075.1). NCBI lineage: Eukaryota > Metazoa > Arthropoda > Arachnida > Araneae > Araneidae > Caerostris > Caerostris darwini. Next base: position 245,096 of record BPLQ01011923.1, on the reverse strand, counting down.
CAGATGAATTAATATACGAAAATATTCAAAACTCAAAGTTGAATGAGACATTTAATGTCACCCAGCAAATCATTCATCCCTACACATTCTAGTTCCGGTATGCAAATTCAGTATTTCTAGGTGATAAATAACGCTTCCTGTGAATTAAATGAATCAGCCATTTGATTTTTCAAGCAAGAACGGTTTCCGGCCTCATAAAATAAACAAATTTTATCGGCAGACACATTCTTTTATTAGATGTCATTTGACCTGTCAATTATTAGATTCAACATTGTCAATTAACTTGGGAATATAAAGAATTTCGATCATACAAAATGAATTCAAAAAAGATTTCACTTTTAAAATTACAACAAAAAATAATAATGATAAGTAAGTGTTCTTGACGTTTTGGAAATTATACTATATGTCCCTCGCAAAATTTGGCTGCCTGATGGCCAATTTGTAGGCACTCTGATCTTTGATACCACAGGCTTCAGGTTCGAATACTGGCTAGGGCATAGACGTTCATTAGTTCGGAATTGGGATCTGATGGCTGAGTGGCTAGAGCTCTGGGGCTTGGTATCACAGGTTTCGGGTTCGAGTCCCGGTGATGCCGTGGAGGTTTGTAGTGATTCGGAATCAACTTTAAGCCGTAAGTCCCGGCCTCATATGACAATAGAACGTCACAAAGCCCAATCAAACTTCTTCTAACCCTCAACTTCCCCAAACTATAAAGGGGGAGTGGTTCAGTGGTGTGATGTAGTGGTTCGGAATCCACGCTAAACTGTAGGACCCGATCTAATTAGCTTAAAGTGAGGAAAGAATGACAGTAATGCGTCAAACCAAATTCTCAAAATTTATTAAAAATATTATACTGCAGTTTAATACATTGCATTTTTTATTTTAAAAAATAAATATGAAACAAAATTCCATAAATAACTTTTATAACAGCGTTTTTTTTTAACTGCTTTTCTCTTCATTTTTACCTGAGGAGTGAGACAGACAATTTGAAGGAAGGAATTCCTCATTCTCGCTTTAACAGTTACAAAATTCTTTCGAGACAGTGCTTCATTAAAAAAAAAGGCCCACTATCCACTTAATTAAATAAAAGAAAGAGTATGCAACTTAATTACACAAAGAATGCAACTAACGAAAAAGCGGTAATAAGTCTTAACGATAGTTCCTAATACCTCTTCTAAAGTTTAAGTTTTTTAAAAGATTGCCTAACTTGGAATTCAGTCATCGTGCTTTAATATATTTCTGTAAAATTTTCTCCGACTGGCGGCTCTGTGGCAAAGCGCCGCTGGAGAGCATTAGGGCGGAGGTTCCATCCACTGGGGGCTTTGTTGTAGACACTGTTTCGAAAAAAGAGGAGACTCAATGACATTTGTGATCAGCATATTCAGTTGGTTGAGACCTGGTTGGATTTTTCCGGGTTTTCTCCCATACGATACGCAAATGCGCAGTAGTTTTTTCCTAAAAGTCCTCCCAGAAGGCACTGCCCTCCTTCTTCAGTGCCTCGGAGCCAAGTCAGACTTCTACCTAAGAGTGCACCCTCACAACAAAAATTACACCCCCTTCCCTCCTTTCATGAGATTACAAGAGTTCTTGAACTTGTTCTAGATGTTGCTGTCGACCAAGTGGGATAAGAAAAGAAAAATTTTAAGTTTTGATTGACTTCACAGTAAAAATAATTCAGTAATATTTAAAACATATCCAACGTTGTTGCTCATAAAATATATGTGTATGGTTTTGAGGAGAGCATATCAGCGATCTCCTGGTCCACTTTCAATGATTCTCAATGATTTATTTATTTTTTTTAATCTCTTTCACGAGCTAATAATTATACGATTAAATATTTAATATTGGTTTTTTTTTTTAATTTCTTTCCTAATCTAATAATTAAGTAATTAAATAGTTTTTAAATTTTATTTTATTTTTCTTTTGTGTAATTATTAAATAATTAAATAGATAACCTCTGTATCGAACCAACCGATTATTTATCTTTATTTTTAACTTGTTCTCTGCCACTAAATAAGCTCAATATAATAAACTTCCTATAATTTTATCAAAGTTATCCATTGTATTTTTAAGTAGATGGATTTCTAATTAAAAAATAATCTTTTTTTTTTTCAAATTCTTTCTTTTTCAATTTTTTGAAACCTTTTCATAAATTTAAAGATGAGTTAACTTGCTACTTCTAGCACACAAAGTGAGAATCGCGGTACAAATATTTATATGCAACTAAATTCTTAATATAATTGTTATCACGTACCTTGTTATTACGTGCTTCTCTAATTCAAGATATTTCAGTGTTATATATAATTCTTTTAGGGAAAACCCAAAACATTACCTAATTTATTTTTGCGCGTTTGTAACACCTTTCAGAACATAAACTTGCTCATTTATTTTGAAGTACACTGAAAATAATTGTTGAGAAATCCAATATTTAAATGTATTCGAATCCATCTGTTTCATGGTATGTTGGTTCATTTAAAGTGTGCTGTTTTGGAGAATGGGTTTAATCAAAAATATCTATATCACCAATCATGATTCTAAATGGATATAGAAATGTATTCATGAATTATATTTCTACTGGACTCTGAATAGTAATAAAATTTACAAATCAAAATTTTGTTTATTTATTTATTTCTACTTTACTATTTTTTATTATAAAAAGTTATAATATATTAAATTTTATAATAATTTTATTATTTAATAATAATTTTATTAAAACACAAACTGTTACTGTAAGTCGATTATATAAGATTAATCAAGAACAAGTAATATAAAAAAAAAAATTCAAAATCAATTCCTACTTTTTTTCACTATATTGCAGAAAGTCTTTTATAAATAATTTTTATTCATTTTTTTAAGTTTGTCTGGCGCCATCTATTGGTAGATATATGCAACTTAAATCTAAAAAAAATTTTAATTAATTAATTAAACTTAATTACTGAATTAATATTTGAAAAAACTGTATTAACATCAAGTGTCATCCACTACAAGTTCAAAAAAAATGTATTTGAATTTGAGTGGATGAATAAAAAGTATTTTATTAATGATTGAAAATTTGAACAAGATATATGTAGGGAGAGTGTGAGCTAATAGAAGGGATTGAATAAGAACCTAAATAATTCACATTTCCTAAAAATTAAATTTTTAGAGGAACTTTACCAGGAAATTGAAATTAAATAAACGTGAACCAGGAAATTAAAAGAAGACATTTGTAAGTAACTTTATTCTAAAAAACGTATTTTGCTCCTTACTTAAAATACTTATATTTTATTGTGTAAAACAGCACAATTCTAACCAAGCAGAATTCAAAATTTATTCATTATAATAACAAAAAACATTTTTGGAACAATTTTTTCAAGTAAAACTAAACAGAGAGTATACAATGACAATTAACCTTTAAAAGTAACTTATGCCACAATTAGTCTGTGCCTTTGAACTTTCTCAAAGTGATAACCACTTTTTTGTTTCATTATTCACTTCCTGTGAGGCAAGATTCCTGAATCCCTGCTTCAAGCAGAAATAGGAACAAGAATAAACCATCTCAGGAAATAAATTTTGTTATCAACCAGGGATTACCAATTTGTCACTTCCTTCGCTAAGAATCGTTACACATTCTGATCTGTATTCCTATTGTTAATATTTTTTGATAGGGAATTTAACTCATAAATCAGCATGTATTTAAAGTATTTATACTATAATTAAGAATATTATGGATTGTTTACTGATACCTAAAAGGATTATTTTCCCTTGGTTATTTTACCTTCTATTCAGTCTGTTGCTTTCAATCCATTTTATTTTGAATATTAAGTTTTTCAAAATAATATGCAAATAATACTTTAATAATAAGCCAATTTTTAAAATTTTAAAAACGACACACTGGCAGCGACGAATTGATCACTTCTAGCAAGAATTTTTCTCTTTCTTGTTAACTCTTATTACGTCAGATTAGTATATTGATCCAATATCCAATCTATCATTCTTTTAAAGTAATAGTTTCTTGAAATTCTCTTATCAAAATAAATCACTACAAAATTATTCGGGGAATAAAAGTAAAAAAAATTAAATATAAAATGTGTTGAGTATATTACTCATTTTTTCAAAAGTATTATTTATTTTATACTATTCCCTGCTTGGTATTTGAGGGCCCTTGTCTACTCATATTGGTTAGAGATTATGATTGTAGACTTATAATAATGTTATTTGTTTGGACCATTGCCAAAAACTAAATCAGACAACCAATGGATCTTCATTATAGAAGATTGTGCTACGTGATACGTTGAATTATTTCTACTTTCTCACACTATTGCACATAAAATTGCCATAACCATAATTAAAGAATTATTGAAGTATGATACACCAAGAATAATCATCTGAGACAATGGACCATGCTTCATTAGCTCCGTCCTTCAACAAATTTGTTTTACACTAATCATTAGTCAAAGCTTAATGCCAGTTTACTTCCCCCTAAAGATTGTGAGTAAGTGCAAAAATAGAGATGTCAAACGCTATCAAGCAATTCTGGTAGGACATGAACATGATAAATAGCATTCAAAACACCCACTTATTCGTTTTTTCTATGAATACGGCAGTTTATGAATCATACACCTGCCTGCCTACAATTTGGAGGGGAATTGCGGACGAATTTGTTCAAAGTTTGAAGGCTGTGGTGGAAAACTACACCTTTGAAGCAGAAATCACTCCATACATAAAAAGATTCGCAACTCAATCCCCCCTTTAACAATACTAAAAAAATGAATACATTTTTTAATGTATTGAAATAACAATTACTGCTTTTGTAGACTAATATAATAAGGCATATACCTGTCTCTAATATACATATTTATACATATCATATAAAAGACATCACTCTTATATATCTGTTATACATATACTCGTATATACACTACTGGCCATTAAAATTGCTACACCAGGAAGAAATGCAGATATCCAAATGATATTTATTGTACAAATATATAATACTGGAAATAGCAAGTGCTTAAATTTTCAAGAAATTTGGGTGCTTAGATCCTGAGAAATCAGTACCCAGAACATCCCCCTCTGGTAGTAATAACAGCACTTATACGCCTGGGCATTGAATCGAACAGAGATTGGATGGCATGTACAGGTACAGATGCCCATGCAACTTCAACACGAGGCCACAGCTCATCAACCGTAGTTACTGGCGTATGGTCACGAGCCAGTCGCTCGGCAACCATGGACCAGACGTTTTCTATTGGCGAGAGATCAGGTGAACGTGCAGGTCTGGGCAATAGCTGAACATTTTCCGTATGAAGAAAGGTCCGTACAATACCAGCATCATGCGGTCGGGCATTACCCTGCTGAAACCTATGGTTTCGCAGGGCACGAATAAAGAGTAGAGCCCCGTGTCGTAACACACCAGAAATGTAACGTGCACTATTCAAAGTGCCGTCAATGCTAACAAGAGGAGACCGAGACGTGTGACCACATACCATCACGCCAGGTGATGTGCCAGTATGACGATGACGAATGCACGCTGCCAATGTGCGTTTATCACTATGCTGCCAAACACGAAACTTGATGCTGTAAACAGAACCTGGATTCATCTGAAAAAATGTTGTCTCGCCATTCGTGCTTCCAGGTTCGTCGTTGATCACAACATTGAAGACACTCCTGTCTGTGATGCAACGTCAAGGGTAGCGCAGCCTTGGTCACCGAGATGAGAGCCCATGCTGCTGCAAACGTCGTCGAACTGTTCGTGCAGACACTTGTTGTCTTGCAAATGATCCTAATTCTTGAATCAGGGCTCGTGGCGCGGCTGCACGATTCATTAAGGTCATGCGGGTAACATGCCTATCTTCTGGGCTGCTAGTGGTAAGGGGCCGTTGAGATCCAGCAGAGCGTCCTGTATTACCGTCCTGAACCCATCGATTTCATGTTCTGCTAACAGTCATTGGATCTCGACTGACGCGAGCAGCAATACTGAGATACTATATATCGCAATCCCGGTACGCTACAATTCGACCTTAATCAAAGTCAGAGACGTGCTGTTACGCATTTCTGCTTCTTACACAAGGCATCACAACAACTTTTCACCAGGCAACAACGTTCAAATGCAATTTTTGTATGTGAAACCGACTGAACAATTTTCTCATTTAAACACATTGTAGGTGTCGCTACCGGCCCCCGCTTTGTCTGAATACGCTATTCATTTGCATATCACAGCACCTTCTTCCTGTCGCTTAAATTTCACGTCTGTAGCATGTCGCCTTCTTGGTGTAGCAATTTTAATGACCAGTAGTGTACAAATACATGCATACTAAACCGATTTTGTTAACTAGTATACGCGTCTTATGCATGACTTTAATATATGCATTCATATATATATATAAATAAAGACACCATTCCAACATATATGTAATACAAATACAAATATTATACATGCATTTTGTATGAAACGCAAGTTTTCGATATATACATTCATACATATTATATAAAGGACATCATTCCTACTTATCTGTTATACATATGTGTAAAGCATATACATATAAATACAAAAATAAGAAAAAAAATTCAGATAAAATAGCAAAAATTTATTGTAAAAAATAATGTTAAAAGCTTTTAAGAAAAGGGATATTTAGAAAAATAATTTTAATTTTCAACATTCGGAATAATAAGCTGATTTTAAACCGAATTTTAAACCGATTTTAAGCTGATTTCCAACCTCAAGGAAGAGCTATCAAAATTTTTATTTCCTTTTTCAATTCCTTCTATTAGCTCAACACGCTCCTTATATATATATCGTGTTCAAATTTTCAATCGTTAATAAAATACTTTTTATTGATCCACTAAAGTTCAAATACAGTTTTTTGTTGAACTTGTAGTGGATGACACTTGATGTTAATGCAGTTTTTTCAAATATTAATTTAGTAATTAAATTTAATTAATTCATATTTTGTTTTTTTTAGATTTAAGTTGCATGTATCTACCAATAGATGGCACCAGATAAACTTAAAAAAATGAATGAAAATTATTTATAAAGGACTTTCTGCAATATAATGAAAAAAAAAGTAGGAATTGACTTTAAAATTTTTTTTTATGGTACTTGTTCAATTCCTTCTATTAGCTCACACTCTCCCTATATATATATTGTTCAAATTTTCAATCGTTAATAAAACACTTTTTATTCATAAACTGAAGTTAAAATACATTTTTTGAACTTGCAGTGGATGACACTTGATGTTAATACAGTGTTTTCAAATATTAATTCAGTAATTAAATTTAATTAATTAATTGTAGTTTTTTTTAGATTTAAGTTGCATATATCCACCAATAGATGGCGCCAGATAAACTTAAAAAAAAAATGAATGAAAATTACTTATAAAGGACTTTCTGCAATATAATGAAAAAAAAAATAGGAATTGACTTTAAAAATGATTTTTTTTATATTACTTGTTATTCCTCCACTCAAGTTCAAATACATTTTTTTGGACTTGTAGTGGATGACACTTGATGTTAATACAGTTTTTACAAATATTAATTCAGTAATTAAATTTAATTAATTAATTTTAGTTTTTTTTAGAATTAAGTTGCATTTATCTACCAATAGATGGCTCCAGATAAACTTTAAAAAATGAATGAAAATTATTTATAAAGGACTTGAAGTAGGAATTGACTTTAAAAAAAAAAATTTATTTTACTTGTTTTCCCTTATCTCTCTACGCACTTAAGTGATTGATATAAATTGAACACAATCGAGAATGTTTAAAGAAAGAAAAAAAAGGTTCATAAGCGGTTCACGGAAACAAGTACTTAACAGAAAATGGATTTCCAGCACCCAGCTGCAGCAGTGAGCAAAGGATAACTCGATAAGGATGCTCGGCGTATGCATAATTCATTGCTAAAAGGATAAAAACAAAAATAAAACACGAATGCTTTTACCGCTGCGGAACTCGATCAGTGAATCGTGTGGCATTTTGGACAGGTTGAATCGTGAGAAAAGTTCAGCCTTCGCAGATTGAAATTTATGGTGTCTATTTCGCAGATCTGGATTTCTAGAGTAACCTTATTTTTTGTTCTTCGAAGTCTTCTTTAAATGTGTAAATCGAAAAAGAAGAGAAATTGAATCTGTTTTGGGGATTTCAAAATGGATTAATCATGAGTCAAAATAAATTTGTATGTAATTATTTCTTTTATCAATAATAAATAATAATGCACTTGTTCTGGTATGAAAAGCTGTATAACGAATTTGCAATTTTTTCTTCGAAGTCCTCTTTAAATGTGTAAATCGAAAAACAGAAATTGAATTGAAAGTTTTTGTGACTTCAAAATGGATTAATCAAGAGTCAAAATAAGTTTATATGTAATTATTTTTTTTATAAATAAAAAATAATAATGCAATTGTTCTGGTGTGAAAAGTTGTATAATGAATTTGCAATTTTTTCTTCGAAGTCTTCTTTAAATGTGTAAATCGAAAAAGAGAAATTAAATCATTTTTTTGTGATTTCAAAAGGGATTAATCATGAATCAAAATAAATTTGTATGTAATTACTTCTTTTATAAATAAAAAATAATAATGCAATTGGTCTGGTATGAAAAGATGTATAATGAATTTGTAATGGGCAAATTATTTCATATAGTAAATTAGTCAAAAAAGAAAGAAAATTAGTGCAAAATTTTATTAATAACTAATTGATTAATTAATTAAAGAAACATTTTTAAAAAGAATTAAATGAAAAAAATCTTTCAAAACTATTCAGTGTTTTTCTATCACTAGAAGGCCTACGTTGACCTATTTCTTTCAATTAATTAAGTGAAAAATTATTACAAATTATTAAAATTATTACAAATTATTAAAATTATTACATTAAATAATAAACAAAATTATTTTGTTTATTATTTATTTAAAGTTTATTTTTCTTAATGTTTGCAAAATTTAAAAAAAGTACAGTTATCACTGGAGCAAAAATTATGTGATTCATTTAATATAAATAAAACAAAATTTAATTTTTTAAAAGTCCTGACATGTCATATTGTTCCCAGAATGGGCAGTATCGCTTCCTGTAGGTCACTTGAACTACCAAGAGGGTGTTAGTAGCCTCTGATAAACTTGGGGTGCGTTTAATAAAGATAAGGGGTCGGTGAAAACATGGTAAGCGAGTGTGTCGAATTTAAAAATACTGCTGACAAACACAGAGCTGAGGATTAATTCATCGAAAACAAAGTACTAAGTTCATTCTTCTCATTAGGATTATTTTTAATGATATTAGTAATTTTTATTTTCATACACAGTCCAGGCACATTAATGTGACCACCACCAATTTCTGACATCAACGTGAAATAACCAATCACAAAAGGCAGGAGGCAGCACATTGCAGTGGAGTGTATATAAAGAATTCCACATAATAAATACCACTTAATACCACACTCCACTTAAGGCCAGAATATACAAAAGTGTATATTCTGGCTTTTGACAGGTGGTCACATTAATGTGACTGGACTGTGTATTACCTTGGTTATTTCAATTTTCTGCGTGTGATGGGAATATTATTATAGCTGCTTTTAAGGAATAAATTTATAATTTCAAGTTTCAACGGAACATATCTATAGCATCTTTGTTTACAATGTTTTAAAACGGAAGTAAATGCATAGATGCATATAAAAGCACAAATGTGTTGCTATAGTTTTGTTTGTTCAATTAAAGAAAGTAGATTTCCACAACGGAGGGGTGCTGAATAATTTTTTCCTTAAAAGAGGTGGTAGGATGAATAAATTTTAAATCACTGGTTTAAACCATGACTCGTTTAACTCTTTGTTAATTAAGAGGGGAGTTGATTATAGGAGTCGGAATGTTAAAAATATGAAATTAACATGATGAATAGATTTTTTTAATAGTATTTCGAGGTGCACATGGATTGCCTATGAAGGAACTGCGTAAAAACTTTGGTAAATTTGCTGCTTTCTAACTCATCGTTATGGCAAAGTAGAAATAAATAATTCCTTTTACAATTGTAATTTTTATTTGCTTTAATATTTCTGTAAATAATAATAATAATAATAATTTTATTTTAATGCTATGAAAAAATAAATTGCTGTAACAAAGGTATGATTCCTATCAGAATTTTTTATTTGCGAGGATTTTAACAGTGATTGAAATTTTCTAAAACAAATTTCTAGCAATTTAATTTCTAGTTTCATTTCTCCTAAAAGTTTACAGATAACCTTTCCAGAAATTTAAATAATCCTTTCAAATATCGATTAGAAAACTAACTTGTTCTGAAGTATTTTGCTATTTTGTCGTCAAACTATCACTGTACAGCAAAAGAAATAACTACCATTATAACGAAAAATTTCACTATCACGAAACCACCTCTTCTTCATTAGAGCAACAGCCCATGGTGGCCCAAGGCCGTCTGCTTACTGTCAGATATCACGAACAGCTATAACAAAAATTTTCATTTTATAATTAATAAATAATTAAGAGGGCTTTGCCCTTTGCTTGTTTCATACATTAAACTCTTAGTTTTCCTTTGACCAAGTGCTTCAATAAATGGCCAAAGCTCTCTTTTGAATAAATTATTTTGTCTTTGTCGTCTTTCTACTACTCGGCATGTGGCAGAAAGAAATTTTTTTTCTAATGCAGCTGGCAGACTGTCTTTGATGATTTAAAGAAAGCGTTGCACCGACGTTACGCACTTAGCTCTACCCAGAAGGTGTGTAGCTTGAAGATAAGCTACAGACACGGATCAGCAATACCTCCGCAACTCTCTACGATCCTGTTAGATCGGGAAATACTGTTTAAAGTGGATTCCGAACCACTACAAATATCGAAGGCATCGCCAGGTCTCGAACCCGAAACCTGTGATACCGAGCTCCAGAGCTCTAGCCACTCAGCCATTCAAGCCCCACGTAGAAAGAAATACCTGTATAAATTGTCCATGTACCAATTTTTATTAATAATTTAAATAAAATAAGATTCTTTAATAATTCCAGAACTGAAGATCTTAGCTTATTACTCAAACTCAGCATATTACATTTAAAACATAAACACTTTAAAATAAATTGATTTCCTACAAAAGCTAATATTACACTAAAAGGCGCATCGCAAAGCATTTTATGCGTATTAATAAATAAGATTTATTTTTCTGATATCTGATTTGGATCCAGATAACCTTACCGCAAGGACAGATGTTGAAGAAAGCTAAAATGTTCCTTAAGTTTTATCTGTCGTTTTATTTATTATTTTAAATGCATATATTACAAGCAAATAAATGAAATCTTTCAAAATGAAAAGAAAAATAAAGTGAGGATTCATTTTCTGAAATTTTTTCTACCAAACAAAAATTTTAGTTTTTTATTAATGTGACCAAGAACTGAAAATTAAAAATTATTTTATTACTAAGTTTTCTTCTTAATAGTATATACTAATTCTAAAATCAAAGTAAATATTATCAGAGGAATCAAAGTAATTTGCAGATATATGTAAATATCAAAGTAACTTGTAGAAGAATCGAAGATTCAGTTCATATTTTGCATTTTGAATATGATATACTTCAAATGGCATATGAAATGATGCCCCTCTTACATTTACAGGCAGCCTGATGGCCAATTGGATAGTGCTCTGGCCATTTGGTACTACAGGCTTCAGGTTCGAACCCTGACATTGACATAGATGTTTGTTAGTGGCTCGGAATCCACTTTAAACTGTAAGTCCCGGTCGAATTAGAGTGTGTGAAAGTGTGTACAAAATGTCCGTAGAGCGGCAAGCTAAACCAAACCAAACCTACACTCACAGAATACCTAGGAGTTACAATTTATTTTTATTAATATTATTAGGATAATAAATCATTGCGAAAAAAATTTATTAAAATTATTAAAAAGAATTTAAACTATATTTTGAATAATAAAATTCTCTTGCTTTTAATTTCTCAAAACCTGTTGCAAATATATCTCGCCGATTTTCGCTTAAACTGATAAAAAAAAATGATTTTATACAGGGGTAATGCATTCAAACTTTTAAAAATACAATGCATTTGTTTTTATACTTCTCATTCCACATTATTTTTATGTATGCTTTGTGTTGCTTTTGTTTCCGCTTGGAGGTCAACAGGCGACCTTGAAGATTTCTCCCACAATTTCTCACTGTGACACCATAGGAAAAAAGATAAACAAAAGAAGACTGAATCAACTTAAAATGCTGGAGTCAAGTTTTAATGTAGTCTAAGCAGACGCATCTGCGAGAAACTAGTTTTCAGAATGTGAGAGTGGTGTCCTCGTTTTTCTGTTTCCCCTTGAAATTGTAATATGCTGATATAAGAAAAAGAAGTTGGTTTTAAATTTTTTGTTCCTAAAATGCTAAGAAAAATTTAGGAGTTCTTTATGTTTGAATTTGTTCTATACGTATGAAGATAAATGGATGTTAAATGAAATTCAAATCTGGAATAAAGCAACTAGGATAAAAAAAATTTATGTAACAATTTTTTTTTACCTCAAATTAATTTTATTACAGTAACTATTAATAGTTTAATTAAAATGTATAAAAGTAAAATTTGTATTTATGTATTCAAGTTTTCCCTTAAAAAGAATTCCAGTGAGGCCTTTGTTTCCAGAAAACACTTTGTACACTAACAAAGTGTATCCCACTTCCTCTATTGCATTATACAGCTTGTATCCTGTGTATTATACAATTTAAGGTTTGACATATCATCCTGAAGATTGATCATTTTCTAATTCATAATAATTTCTTGCATAAAATATTAAACGTTTGATCAAATTCTACTATTACAATAATATTATCAGATCAATAAAGTTAATTTTAATAAAAATAAAGATAAAAATTAAATTAAATAATAAAAAAAAATTTAATAATAATAAAAATAATAAATTTGAATTAATAATAATAATTAATTAAAATAATGAATTTTTTTATAAAGTAAATTTTTAAATAAAAATAAAAACAATAAAAATAATTAAAATTGAAAAAAATTACATGAACTTCTTATATCGCGTTCAATAACACTGGTTAATGCGTTCAATTATATTGATATTTTTATTTAATTCATATTTTTTATTGAATTGAGTTTTGGTTTGTTTGTCGCTCTACGGTCATCTTATGCACACTTGAGGCTAAACAGACCGGGAACTACAGTTTAAAGGGGATTCCGAACCACTACAAACATCCATGGAACCGCCGGGACTCGAACCCGAAACCTGCGGTACGGTGCACCAGAGCGCTAGCCACTCGGCCATTCAGGCCCCTTAATTGGATTTTGGTGACCATTAATTATCCTGAAAAAGATCTATCTGCCATATTAAATTCATCAAATTTACGTACCTTGTCCTCACAAACAGAGAAGGTAGGAGGGTGAAATCGTTATGGTAGTTAGAGGATTATATTTTATATATTTAAACATCTTATTTTTTTTCCTACTTGAAAATTATAACTAAATACAAAATTTTAACTGAAGGTAACTTATAATATTCTTCATAACATTTAATTTCTCAAAAAAAAAAAAATTTCAATAAATGAAAAGATCATCAAGTCAAGACATTTAGTTTATGTTTTGCATTTATCGCATAAATTTTAAATTGTAAAAAAAGAGAAATACGAACCTTAAAACACCTTTGAGAAAAACGGCATAAAAATTTTTACATCTATTTCTAAGCTGTTAAGTGCATCTGAAAAACACAAGTAATTTTCGAACTTCTTTTCTAATTAATACTGTGATATGCAGTAGGAAAGATAATTTCATAAAGATTTAATTCAATAATAAATTTAAAATGTATGTGAGAGTTTATTTTCTCTTTCCCTTTAACCTTAAAATACAATCAAAAGTTTTAATTTTATGATATGAATGTCATGAATTATAAATTAAACCTAAGTACAGCTTATTTGCTAAGTGTGAATAATTCTTCCGATTGCAAACACAAATTTAAAAGTTAAAAATTTATAATAACCATTAAGTTATTCTAATTAATAAGTATCTTTAAAAAAACCACTGAAAGTTACTACATTTAAAAGCACGAATCATTTTAAAGATTGTAATCATATAAGTCAATGAGTTTATTAAAACTACCATGTTCATTAGAGAAGTTATTAATGGAATTATAATGCAATGGTGACATTGAAACCAATTAATTGGGAAAGTATCAGCTTTAATTTCCAGATGTCGTAATCCAGCACCTGCATACTGCCATCAGTTTAACAAACAGAAACCTGCTGGATTTGTATAAAAGGTTATTTTCCTTTGGGTTTGCATCCCTTGATTTTAAAATGTACGAACCCAATAGAAATCACCATAGGAATGAGAAGTATTGTTACAATAAATATATTTAGTTCATATTTGAGTTATTCAATATTAGGAAGAATAATTAATCACCTTCAGATTTCTTTTTTTTTTTAATTATTGTAGAAATATCAAAATAATGAGCAGTATCTGTATAGAAGCAGTTTAAGTAATTGGCATTAGTGGATTATACAAAAAATAGTTATTAAACAAAAAATTTAATTAATAATATTGAATAATACAAGATTTTCCCTATAGCAAATAAGCAAAAATATAGTAGTAAAATAATTTGTTACATCTTTTTGCGCTAAGTATTTTTTAATCACTGAAATAAGAAATATTTTGTAAAATAAAAATAATACATACAGTATTTAAATCAAATAAAAACCATTATTTTTTTGTGTTTTAATTCTAATTCAAAACATCAAAAAGTTAGGACATTTAAATCTCACCATGGTACAAAAATTTAAAATTTAATATTGAGTCACTTTTATAATAGCTCTGAGTTGTAAATTAGATAGCCCTACCCTCTAAATGCTAAGCCCTACTTTAAGATGTGTGTATTATTCACAGTATTGACACATATGACTACCGTCATTATATAATACGCAAAAACAAGATTTGGTTGAGAAGGCGATGCCAAAGGAATTCACAAGCAGTAAAGTAACAATTTAAATGTAAATATTTCTGATACAATATGATTCAAGCATGTTGTTATTCTGTTTTGTTTTTGTTTGTTGTTATTCTAGTTCAATTATACATGAGACATACTAAGACATTCTAAGGCATTTCTGAGCTTTATAACTACTATCAGGTAAAACCTTTGGCGCTAATTAATCTGGAGGAAACGACGCCAATCTGACTATTGGCACTGTGTCCTGGATTTGATCTAAAAATAAAAATGTGATAGCTGTTAGTTGTACGTGGTGTTTCATGGGAGAAATAAATGATTGTAGGGAATTTGTGTTTTATTTAAACAAATTATTAATTTTTAGAGCTGTATAGCCGCGTAAGTACGTTTTATTTTGCTAATAACTTCTGCTACATATGTGGAGAAATGACACTTGATGCCCAAAAAATTTCCATAATTCTTTTGGTGGAAAAGACATATCACTTTTAATTTGGGATGTAAAATAAGAGGTAAGGAAAAGCCCTGAGCACACATATTTGCTATAATTCTTATTAAAAGAAATTTTCCACATGATTCTGAAACAAAAAAAAAATGTTAAAGCCATTTATGATTCTTTTTATTTGGAGGAAACAAAATCACGTAAATGACTACTACTGCACAGCTCAACCTCTTCGAAGAGGAAACGCAAAAGAAAAAAGTCGAAAGTGCAGTACCCCAATACACCATCTGCTATGCGACCAATTTCCATTTCTGAAACTCCAAATTAATTTTTGTTCATCCAGAGGACGATCAAGAATCAATTTCATGTGATGTTCTACATCTAGTGCTGAATACAATGATGATGCTATTCTACCTACACCTCATATTCTGCCTCAAGAAGAACTGAATAACCTTATTTGAATTCTAGAGCTATCAAGAATAAAGTAGAGTTATTTGCATTCGAGATTTGAGATTGAAATTTGCTCTAAGAAGATTCCGAGTGAAGAGATTATAGAGTTTTATGGACAAAATATTTAATTATTTGGAATATAAGTTTAAAAAATTGGGGCACATACATATATCTTAATATTATCATCATCATCAGGGGCGCTATAGCCTCATGGTGGGCCAAGGCCATCTGCCTCTTGGCAGATATCGAGACAGAAGATGTTATTTTTTTACAGGGTAGAGCTGTCACCACTACGCCTAACAATCATATCAGGCCGTAGCCTACGGTTTAAAGTGGATTCCGAACCGCTACAGACATCCCTGGTACCGCCGGGAATCGAACCCTGTGTAACCGGAGAGCCAGAGCTCTAGTCACTCGTCCATCAAGCCCTTAATAATAATATCATAAATAGAATAAATGAAAAGCAATATTAATGCTATGCTAAAAAAATACTACGAATATACACTTTAGAAAAAATGGGGAATAGGAAGTCCTCAGTAAATTGCAATTCTAAACCATACTTTTTGTAGACAAAGCAGTAATAAAACAGAAGGTATTTTTAGACACCTCCTGCTATATTATTACCTCCATATTCAACCAAATCCATTATTCCAATGTGCATTTACCGCAAACAAAAGAAATTAGATTCTTATTATGCAGTTTGCCTGATGGTACTAACCCTCCGTTGCTAATGCGGGTACTGACTCTTCCCTATACGCCCATTATTTTCAGGAGTTTTTATTTTTTTTTTTTTTTTTTTTTTTTTTTTATTTGTTTCTTTTTTGTGGTGCCCACCGTTGTGGCGAGATTTTTTAATAATCAATAAACATAGGTGGGATTGTCATTGTTGTCATTGCTACAGATATAGAGTATTCGTCTTTGCTTTGATAGTCAGTGGTTAAGTTGTTTGCTCCGAGTTTAATATTAAGGTAAGTTGATAATATGTTTTTTAAGTTTTGTTTTTGTTTTATCTTTATAATTTTATTTAAATATCACTATAAGTGAATGAGAAGATAAAATAGCAGTATTAAACTAGCTGCTTATTTTATTGAATTAAATGTTACTTTCCAAAGATAACTTAGTATTTGGTTTTCACTTATGTATTTCATTGTAAATTCAGATAATCCCCATAATAAATACAGATCCACTTAAATTAACTTCCATTTTGAAAATAATGTAAACACTTGATATTACTATAAATATGTACATTTGATATAATTAATACGAAGACAGCATACTTTATATATTATATTTTCGTTTTTCATTCGTAATGCAAAAAAATCCGTTAATTTTCTACATGGGATTGCAATGAAAGCGTTTTTCGCCATTTTTTTTTTTTTTTTTCTTTTTTTTCTTTTTTACCACCGTTGTGACGAGATTTTTTAATAATCAATAAAAACAGGTGGGATTGTCATTGTTGTCACTGGTACAGATATAGAGAATTCGTCTTTGCTTTGATAGTCATTGGTTAAGTTGTTTGCTCCGAGTTTAATATTAAGGTAAGTTAAAAGTTATATGTTTTTTTAACTTTGGTTGCTTTTTAATCTTTATATTTTTGTTTAAATATCACTATAAGGGACTGAGAAGTTAAAAAATATGAGATCTTTAACTATCGCATAAAGGAGTGAAAGAATAAAAAATGCAGTTAATGAATGTCGTTTTAAAAGAGAGAAAGATGAAAAAAAACTTTATAAAAGAACAAAGGAATAATAAAATATCGCTAATAGATAGTGAAAATAAGAAAGTGAATGAATATCACTTTAAAATATTGAAAGAATAAAATAATATCATAAGAGTGAAAAGGTAAACTACATTTATTTAATAAATATATGAAATGATTTAATGTACAACAGAAAGCTTTAATGTTAAAAAAAAAAATTCTCGAATCAAGAAATTATTTAAAATTCCAGATATTTATTTAATCTAAAACTTAGCTATCTTGTTTATTATAGCATTTTTTAATAATAAATTAGTTCATTTAATTTAATTATTTATAGTGTGTTATCTAGTAGTTTCTTTTTTTATTATTATTATAAATCTAATGCACAGGTTAACCAAACCATGAAAGTTATTTAGATGTACCTACTATTAGTAAATACCAATAAAAGTAAGAAAAACTCATCAAAAGTAAGAAATGCATGATTTTTGCAAATGATAAATTTTAGAATAATGAAACACGAATACATTAAATAAACAATTAGTGGCTCATATTTTTTATACGATTTTCAAATCTATCATTGTATTTCTTGCAAAATATTGAAAACCTTACTTTATTATTTTATACTATTTTTCCATAAATACTAGGTATTGAAAAAACTAACCAGATTTTTATTAACTGTGTTGAAATAATGTATGAATTAAATCTGATATAAAATCTATTAAAAAAAGAAATTTCGAATGTATTTTCATTTCTTTTTTAATATCAAGTTTACTGATTTGAAACTTTTATTATTATTTTCTGCCTTTTTCCAGCCCTACCATCTGAAATTATAGTACTAAACCAGCTTCTTATTTTACTGAGTTAAATGTTATTTTTCAAAGATAATTTAGTTTTTCTATTTCTACTTATGTATTTCTTTGTAAACTCAAATAATCACCACAAAACTAGACAGATCCAATTAATTGAACTTCCATTTTGGAAATAATAGAAATACATGATATTACTGTAAATCTGACACTGCCAATTGACCATTACCATTTTGCACGATTAATATTTAAAACAGAGTAATTTATATATTATTTTTAAAGTATTTAATATTACTATTAATCATTTCTATATAAGTATAAAATATGTTTTCCTAAACTTTAAATTGGTCCTAAAATTTTAACATTGCATACCATAATTTAGCATATATATTAATAAATCACATTTAGTTCAAATTTTAAAAAATCCCTAGAAGTAATACATGCATATTCTTCATTGGCTTAACAGCCTCATGCAGGGGGGAAGGCGACTAAGGCCATCTGCATATTGGCAGATTTCGAG
Source organism: Caerostris darwini (assembly GCA_021605075.1). Classification (NCBI taxonomy): domain Eukaryota; kingdom Metazoa; phylum Arthropoda; class Arachnida; order Araneae; family Araneidae; genus Caerostris; species Caerostris darwini. The sequence continues at coordinate 226,290 of BPLQ01011923.1, read as the reverse complement.
ACAGGATATGTTTTCTTTTTACGGAGTAGGTTTGACAGCCCGACACCCAATGTCATATTAGATAGGGACCTAAGATTTAAGGCGGATTCCGAACCACAACAAACATCCATGGAACCGCTTAAGCTCGAATCCGAAACCTATGGCACCGAGCGCCAGACACTCTGCCATCAAGCCTAATATATGCGTCAAATTATTAAAAAATGCTTTTCTGGTTTTAAACACATTTAAAATGGTTTAAACACTGGTTTTTCTGGTTTAAACACATTTTAATTTTTATTGCAATTTCTTGCAATCATTATACTAATGCAAAATAGTTTCAATAGTTAGAATTTATTAAAGATATCATATTTTTACTCCAAGAACAAAATAGCTTACATTAAATTTAATACGAATATTAAAAGATAATGAAACACAAAAATTATAATAGTTTTAAAAATTCTTTAATTATACTTGTTAGATTTTAACTATTCAATTAAAATTTGATATGAAAGTAACTATATAGCCTCCAGATATTTTTGCATCCAGACAGATACACATTTTCTTAAAAGGTTTCCAATAAATATTTTTTTTCTAAGCATTTACTGCAAGCTAATGCATTTATAAAAAACAAAGCAACCTTGAAAAGCTTTTATTCCTATCAAATATTTTTTTTATTCCATCAAATTAGATACTTAATGGTTTGAATATCTATATATTTTTATAGGACAAAAAATAGCAGGCTCCATGATAAAGTTTGAAGATAACATCTTTTAAAAAAGGTTATATTATCTAGTATTTTATCGTTGTAAGAGGGTAATGTGAGAAGAGAATAATTTGCTTAAAAACTTAGTTACATGAAGAAAGCTTATCACTTCCTCAATCATTAATAATGAATTGTGATCTTGCATTATTAATTAGTACAAAAACAAATTATTTTAAGTATTATACTCTTTTTGTAATTTTTGAAGCTTTTCACTAAAAGAAGTTTGCTAACTCGGGAACCAGCGGTAATGTAAACAGCAGGTAACCAGCATAAACAGCAGATTCATGCAATAAGTAATGCTTAGGTCACATACACTTCAGACACTGCTTTCATAAGCGAAAAGGCGATTGATTGCAATAGATTTTATTACGAAGTATCTTGCTTCAACATTCTGGCTATCTGATAGAAATTTACTAAATTTGCTTTCATACGACATACAGATACAATGCTGTAAAAATTTATTTTAAAAATACCTTTAATTGAGTAAGACAATGAGTATATTTAGAATTAGATAAAATGACAATCTTAAATAGATGATCACTTTAAATTATCCTTAATTTTCATTCAGGAATAGTGACTGAATTACATATTTCCTCAGTTGCTTTTCAAAACTTCTTTCTCAAATATTCTCAAAAGAAATAAACAAACTTTTTTTTAAAAATATATAACAATCGAGAATCAGAAATTATAAATTTACGAAATTATATAAACAAAACTGTTCAGAAGCGGATTTTTTAATTTCTTTATATACACTAATAACACATCAATATTATTATCTAAATACAGTTTTATTGAATAGTTTCTAATCAATAAAAATAATTAAAATACACATATATATGCAAGAAAACATATGAAAAGAAATATATATATAGCAGATTTTAATTCCACATTAATTGTGCGAAGTTGGATTTCTGATGATCGCTGTGGAAAAGAGCAAACATCAAGTAAAAAACAACTTAGAAAAAGAAATGAGAGAGACCGTGTCCAATGTGATTGAGCTATTATTGCAAGAAAGAAAATAAGCAGTGATTTGCAGGCTCATCCCTCCATTAATTACTAATTTAATGTTAATAAAATTAATAACAAGTACATAAAATTGTTCAAAAATGCAGATGCACGAACTTTAGTTATTTTTATCTCTTACTTGTGATTAGTCAAAATTTAGACGCCGTAGGAAAATCTTAACTGGAAAAAGTTTGACAACCAGCCTGTTTTAAGGGATAATTGCTCCACTTCTGTATGCCCATATGGGAAGAAACCCAGAAAACCCCACTAGGATATATTTAGTAAGCGGTAGCTGCAATGAACTACACCACCAAATTCAATTTTAAGCAATCCTTCCAGCTTATTGTGCATGTTATTACGTCATTATGATTTAGGTATTTCCAATCATTAGTTCATCTGTTTTGAAGTTTCATAAAACCGTTTCGTAGAGGCGCATATAACATAAAAAAAAAGTTTTACAAACATTCTACGTAGCAAATTTTCATAGAATAATGACAATCTTCCTAATTAAATATGTTTATAATTTAAGAATTTATACAAATACTCGCATATACAGTTATTTTTAAGTATTTCTACAGTATATACAGTACTTCTATTATACTTATCATTCGAGAAGCATAATTGAGTGCGTTACCAGAAAAATCTCTCTTTATTCAGAATTCAAGTGTTATTGGTTTAATACTATTCGTGGAAGGATAAGCTTATCATTTATTAGTAGAGTAATGCGAATTTGCCAAATTTATATTAACAAGATTGATAACTTAATGCTAGAACAAGATCATGATATCAAAGTGAATATAATTTTTCAATATGACATTATATATCTGATATGAATATATTTTCTCGCAGATGACCTTGATTGTATACCTATGTATTACAACAATTACTCACAAATCAAGTTATAAACATTGATAAGTTATGTTTGATAGAAACATAGAATAATTGGTTTTTAAAGATATAATTTATTTTTCTATTTTAAATTAATTTACAGTCATAAATTTACAAAATGAAATTAAATTGCTATGCATTTTTATAGATATCCACATTTTTTAAATTTTAGTATATTTAAATGTTTTATAATTTTCCGTTGAATAGAGTGTCAATTAAGAATTTTAATATCTCTAATTAAAATCGATAAATAAGAATGGGATAGAAAATTTGTGAAATACTTCTAGGCAGCTTTTATAAAATACTTCTGTGACTAATGAATTGTTTAAAAAAGTTTTTTGATTGAGAAATGAAAGCGACATGATATTAATTATGAAAAACGTCTAATGATTGTGGTGCACTTTCGCAACAGATACATGTGTAACTTGTAATGAAAATATCATTATAAGTTTAAATCATTATAGTTCTACGCCATTATTCTTTAAATTTCTAAGAAAGATTATATTGTTTGATTAAAAGAATAATATTTAAATGTTAATTATGATTTTTATTATCTTCTGATAAACTAATGTTTATATTTAAAAAATTCTAATGCAATCACTTTATGATACATTTCACTTAAAATAAGTATTAAATACATAATATAAATTCCAAAATAATTAGTCATGATTTATAATATCAACAGCTCAGTCAATAAAATTAAAAACTTTTAAATTTATTTAGTACATTATAATAAAATTTATTTAGTACATTTATTTATTTAGTAGTAATTTTTTTTAAAGTTTTTTAGTTTTTTTACTTCTACATTTTGCTGTTTATCATACAAGAAAAATGGAAAGCGCAAACTTTACAGGTCTTTTTCAGTGAATAACAAACTGTTGCCATGGGAAAATTAAAGCATACAGATCATTTAATACCCTTTAAAAGTTTTAGCTATTCAACATTAAAGTAAATATATCTAACTCATAGAAACGAAGGGAAATTAATAGCAGAAAAAACTTTAAAATGTACTTGAGGTAAGTTGTCTATTTATAACGTATAAGATATTTTTTCACTGAACTTGATTTATTTATTTGTTTCTTAATTTTGTTTTCCTTCTGTCTTTATTTTAGTTTAATAGTTCGAAGTCAAAAATTTTCATAGTTCAATGTCAAATTTTCGATTAAACAGGAGGAACATTAAGTATTATTCATGTTAATCCTACAAATCGATCGATTTTACGATTAACAGGAATAACACAAATTTAAAATGAATTAAAACAAAATGCATAACAAATATATGCATAAAAAAATGTATATGTATAATTATGTATATTTTGCATAAATTTATCTGTTCCTTTTTTTTTTTTTATCTGCCGATGCAATTCTTGCCGTTCAACCTTTGGATTTTTGTGTTTGTCTAATGATTTTCAGGTTCATTGCTGCAGTTTATGCATTCTTTGGATCTTGAACAATTTCTTCTCTATTTTGAGAGGTCTGAATGTCAGACACTTTATATTTTTATATCGCAAATGCTATTGTTGCGAGACTCTATCCAAATTTTTTTCATTAGGTCTTTGCTGCTTTTCAAATCAAAAATAGCTGAACTATAATCTAACTATTTATTGCTATTTATGCTAAATTAGGGCAATAGTCCGCAACACAATATTTTGTTCTTGTTTTTTATCGCCACTTGATAGATATCTAGACCAAGCCCACGAACTCGTATGGACTCATGGTTGAAGGGTATAGGGGCAGCTTCTGTTGTGATGGAACACCCGTAATTAGAAGTCTGATTTGGCTCCATGATGCTCCACAATCATATAAGACCGGGACTACGGCTTAAAATGGATTCCGAATCACTACAAACATCCATGTCACCTCCGGGACTCGCCCCCGATACCTGTGGCAGAGCGCTAGACACTCCGCTATTTAGGCCCGCAACACAATCTAACTCTATTAACAATAAAAACTTTATATTGCCACTCAGCAAAAAGTATTACCGAGAGAATAAAGATACAATTAATATACAAAACCCACAACAAAGATGATAGAGGCATTCTCCAACATTTTTATTTTCAATTGGTGGAAAATAAAATCAAAACAGATACTTGACAAATTAGTTCTTAATATTAAAATACAGTTTCAACTAAAATACAAAATAATAATTGCAATTAATAATAATTAATAACATAATAATTAAAAAAAACTAATAATATTACACAATTAAAAAGGAAAAACTAAGTATAAAGGTTTTATTAATAATAAGTTTTATAATTGTCAATCACATCTAGTTTTGACTATCTTATTAGAATTTTTAAAATCAATGCTCTTATTCGCATTTTCTAAATCAGTTCATTTCCTTGACAAAACGTCTTTTTTCTAGACGGGTAATCGAGCAATTCGATTTTTCTGTTCAGATCTGGATACATCTTTTTTTGCCTATCACTTTCAATTTGCTACAATTATTGTACGCAACAGATTAATTCTTCAGCTGCTGTTTCTACGTTTGCAACTCTAGTGCAATTATCTTGACCTTGGAATTATTATATCAAGCAACCTATCCGTTAGTCTAACTCCTTTTTTTTTTTTTTTTTCATCATGTATAAATGGTTCTGCCTGTATATGTGTGTGCTTATGTCTGTGTGTTTGGCTGTATACAGCCGTAATATGGATATTTATATTTGTATATGTATGTATGTTTGTGCGCATTTATCAGTGGTGAACGTATCTATATATATATATATATATATATGTATGTATTATGTATGTATAAGAGCATGTACACATTTATACACTTGCCCATTCACACAACACACACACATATACATATGAGCATACACATTGCATATGAATATGCACGTATACATAGCACTACATAAACATGCACATGTACATGAACATATATATACAACGCACAAGCACAAAATACATATACAAATGTACACATGCACATGCATATACATACATATACATACACATGCAAAGGAAATTACCTATGCATATATATATATGCATCTGCTCATTCATAAAAGTGTGCATTCATTACATACGTATACATGCACATGTACATACATACACGACCACTCACATACTCTTCACATACAACATACACATGCACATGTACATACATACACGACCACTCACATACTCTTCACATACAACATACACATGCATGCACATGTACATACATACACGAACACTCACATACAACATACATATACATGCACATACGCATTCGCCTGCACATGCGTACGCATATAGACACACGCATATACAAACAGACACAGATACATGTGCGCAAAAGAACATGCATACACGCGTACAAACATACATACACATGCCGAAGCAGTGATATGCTCGATTATACATGTCTACGTACAATCACACGTACAAACATATATACATACATAAGCAAAAACGTACATATATACATACAAACATACGTAAACAAAAAACATACATATATGCACACATGTACATAGAAATACTAGAATCGTGTACACAATCACAAGCATTTACATGCATTCACATGCATGAAAGGTTTCCTGTAAAATGTCATTTAATATAAAAAAAATTAGTAAGGCACACCTGCAGTTCAAAAAATAATAATAAAACAAATCCTTATTTCATGTGTTGAAATTAATAGCTTTTGAAAGTCTTGTTTTCTTTGATTTTCCAAAAATAAAAATTTGATGACACTTTCTGAACTTTATTTGTCAGTTTTCTTCAGACATTTTTTATTTCATCGATGACTGTAGTATTTATTTTGGAAATTACTGAGTCAAAATGTGACATTTTCTGATCATTGACTTAAACCATGAATTTTCTTGACGTTTCTGCGATATATTTTATAGCAAATCTTAAATCTAAAATAGGGATGGTTTTACATCGGGAAAATATGAACGTTTTCCACTGATATTACTGCTCTTACATTTTTTTTATCATGGAATTTCCAAATTGAAAAAATTAAATTCTTCGGATTATGCCAATTTCCTTCTGATTGATTCCAATTTCTATTTTATTTGAAAAGAAAATGAATGTTATCTTGCACATTGGAAAAGGCATTGGTCGTTACACATTGATCGGTCAATTGTCACACAAAAGTGAAACATTTTATGATATGTTTGATAGGATGAGAGCTAATATTTACTAAATATAACCATAAAGAGAAATTAGGGAATATTTCCTCCAATAATGATTTTGTAAATATAAAAATTCCATAATATGAATATTTACCTCATTTAAAATATTTTTAAAATTGGGAGTATGGGTCGACAATCAATGATTGCGGAAATAAAGACTGGATACAGTCTTTAGTTTGTAGCCTGTATGAGATGAATATTCTTAACTTTTCTTTCTTCTTTTTCTGAAGAGGTTTTCATTCAAGTTATGAACCATTCCAAGCTTTCTATTTATTTCTTCATTTAAAACATTAAAATATAGTAAACACTGTTGTATTAAATCATACATATTATTCACTTAAAATAATTTCAAGTGTATATGAATATTTTCAAACTATGACAATTAAAGAATAAATCCGTTGGTTTAAATATTTTGAAAAGTTTTTACCAAATCTTAACACCTAAACTAACCATCATAAGGAACGTAAATTCATTTTCAAATTCGTGTATCTCTTGTTCAACGCAAGAATCCTTACAAACATATATTATAATACATATAAACATAATTTTTAGAATATCTATTCGATAAGGCTTTAATTAAGAATTTATATTATGTGTGCTAGCAGAAAAAAAAATCGATAATAACTTTTTGGCTAGATTTTTTTCAGAAAAATTTAATTCTTCACATGAAAAATATTGTTTCTTTTAAACTGTTAAAATGAATTAAATTTTTATCGAATTCTGCATTTCTATTAAAAGAAATTTTTTATTAAGAGAAAATTTCTATAAATGAAATGCCAGCAGATGGGTTTAGAATTTCTTAAATATAAATATATAACCCACAGGTTTAAATTCTTTCGAATTTCAGATTAGCGATTAATCTTTTAATGCTTTGATTGAATATGTAACGCCTGTATTATAGAGAAAATTTAATATACGAAGAAAATCTCATTCATAATTGATAACGGATATTATAAATATATTTCTTCTAAATTGTTTTTTAAGGTGATAATCATGTATGATTAACGTTTTCTGTAGCTTTAAGTTCATGCCAACCATCATAAAGAATAATTAAGTTTATATTATTAATTGATTACTTTATTTCTTGATTTAGTTTTATTGATTAGTTATTGTATGATTAAATTTACTTTATTTAAATTTTCTTTATTAACTTCATGGGACTCCCCATTTTAATCCTCTAATATATTTGTTAGAATATGATTTCGCTTTAAACGGCATAGTCAACACTTAGACTGATCCCGAAGTGCACTCGGCATGATGGCCAATTGGCTAGCCTCTGGCCTTTGCTACCATAGGCTTCAATTTCGAATCCGGGTTGCATGGATGTTTGTTAGTGGTTCGAAATCCATGTTAAACTGTGTAGGTTCCTGTCTTATTAGCACAAAATGGCAATAGAGCGACAAGCCAAACCTAAAGTGCACAGCTACTGTGCAGCAGCGATCAGCTTTGAATCTGTTAGCGCTGTGCATTGTCGCTAATGCTTTGAGAAACGAAGAGATGTAAATGGAATAGTCGAATATTTTTATGACTTTGTAAGAAATTGTTATTTTAGTGAAATTAATTATAAATTTTGTTTTTAAGTATTTTAATTTCAACAATGTCTTCAATCTTATTAATTAAATTTCTTAACATATTTCTTCATTTTCAAAAATAATTATTTCAAAGTATTCGTGTGTAAGGAAAAATGAAGTTTGGCCCTAGGACATTTGTTTTGTGATCAAGATTGTTTTGTGATCATCCTGGCACTCTGAGGTCATTGGCTACATAATACTCCATTTTAATATAATGTACTATTATAGTTTCAAACCCGAACACTTTGACAACAGTTTGTTTACTATTGCAAAAGCAAAGCTGTAGCAAATTCAACTTTACTGAAGATGCACAGTAAAAGTACACTCCCAATACTAAAAAATCACTCCCGTCTTCCAGGGCACCCGGGAGGTTTCCCTACTTTTCCAGATTAACGAATAATTTTCTTGCTTATGAATTCATTTTACCAATATCCGGCACGGCAGCTTTCGATTCATCTTAAACTATCGAGTTTCAAACTTATCTTCCTATAAAACAAAACAAAAAATTAGCTGTTAATTTAATTGTATGATTCATTATCGACACCAGGATAAATAATATTGCTTAGTGTATTTAAATTGCAAATAAAAGTAGATCTTTGAATTGCTGTTGAAAATGATAAAATTAAATAAATAATATCTTTATAAGACATTTTATGATGATCAAAAATAGCTAACTTTACAGCATAGATAATCAATTTTAGAAGCTGAAAAATGCATTATTTTAATCTATGTTCATGATGAATAAGGGAAGGAACAATGAAGTTTAGCTACGAAAACTGATTAATGTTTTTTTGCATGGCACTTATTACTGCAGAAAAGTACAATTTACAAAAGAATTCCTCGTGTCCTTTATTTTTAAAAATCAGGCTATAATTTCGTTATATCTTGAATTTCGTCTTTTAAATTGTTTAATTGTTTAATTTTTAATTGTTTGAGTTAAATTCGAATAGTATAACATCAAATATCCGGTAAATATTTCAGATAATGATGACAAATACATACTTGTGGAATTTGAATTAACTTTGATTTATAGTTATAAAAAAAAAAACGTAAATAGAGAGAGTATATACAATATTTTCTTGAATCCTTTCATCCTTCCTTTTCCTTTTCTTGAATCCTTGAAATTAGTTTACAAAAACAAGTTAATCAACTAATATTCCACCTTAAAACATATTTTTTTAAAGTTAATTTACTTTCAGTTAGAATTATTTGGATGAAAAAAAGAATGGAATAGGGAGAAAAATAAATGATCAGAAATTGAATATAAAGATTGATTTAACAGAAATTCACATAAAATGATTTAAAATTATTGATATATAAATTTTCCTCATCAACTTAAAATAAAAATTTCAAAAAAAAAAAAAAAAATTTTATCGGTTAAGTTTAAAAGTGCATCTGTAACTTAAGTTATTTTATTCGAGATATATTTTTTAATTGATTAGAAGTACATTATAAAAAAGCTGAAGCAAAATTGCTTACAGGAAAAGCAAAATTGGAGACATTAGAAGTTGAATTGGAAGCATGATATTAAAAATATCCATTTTATTCCTTCCATTTGTCCCTTAGTTATGATTTAAGTCTAAGTACGAATATTTCAGTCTACACTTGGTTTCCTACCAAATCTATAAAAATAAAAGGAAATTAAATGTTCAGAATGTTGAATTATCATTTATATACTATTTTTTCTTATCAAAGTATCTTTGCCCAAAAAAAAACACATGTTAATTTCCTGCTGTATTTGTTTGTTTATTTGCATAAAAAATTCATCAACTCAATGTTAAATACGGTCTTTTGTTTCGTTTTTTCCCTTTTGTGGAAATAAAATATAAATTTTTCATTATTGAAATCAGTGACAACTGCGAGTATTTTCAATTTTAAATGTTTTGTCAATTCATAAAATCACTTTTACTCAAAAATGATTAATATTGTCAAACGTTTGATCTGTCCCATTTTTAAATTTTTGGTCACTTCTTAATGTTTGGTTACATTATAAGTAATTTAGTATCTTTTACAGTAACCTATTTCAGGAGCCTATTTCAGGATTTCAGGAGCAGATTTATTAACAATAAATCTTCATTTATACATCTCTTCATTATAGACATACATTGCAGGTCAATTTTCTGACGTATAGTGAATATTATTTGATTTTCTTTTGTATAGCCTATAAAGTATTGAAATTTTTACAAACATATTTTTTCCTAAGTTCTATTACAATACTTTGGTAGAGACCGTTTTCGGACTTCCGCCAGCAAATTTCTGCAATAAAGTGACTCATGAAAGTATTCACATTTCAAGGAATTGAAAAAAATTTATATTAAAAATAGAAAAACAAGGATAAACTTCAATCTAATATTTTCTTCGAAAAAAATAGAAGATATAAAATATTTTATCATTGTATATAAATTGTTCATACTTTTTAATTTATGTTATTTTATAAGCTCTCTTAATGATTTAATTTCAAAAACTGTGTACTTTTAAATGTATGTTTATTTCATTTATCCATCATTTTGGAAACTTTGGGAGGCTGACGTCTCATCATTGTTGAATAAAGATGTCGAGTGCCTGAACGCGAAGCGTTCATCTACTCCATGGTATGTGAAGGCAGTAGGAAAGAAATGTCATGATAAATAGATAATAGTAATCGTATGATTTGAGAGAAAAAAAAAGAAGAAAGTAAGGAAAATGTAAATCATGTGATGGAAACGTAACAAGAAATTTATGATCAGTAAATATGCGTTGAAGTAAAATATCTAAAAAGCGATAAGTGAGCAGGAAATTATGGTGGTTTGAGGCTTCGATTCCATTTAGAAGTAGAGAAAGGATACTTGTATTTTCCATTCAATTGCGTAAATATAGTTTGTGCCTTGATGAGAGGGTTTTCGTGAGTAGCAATGGTATTGAAGAAATTTCTAGAAAGTTTAGTAATATAGTTGTCAATAGAATCAATTTTTAAATCTTGATGAATTGTAGAGTTGCGGACAAACCAGGGTGCACCAGTGATAATACGAAGAAGTTTGTTTTGAATAATTTGTACAGATTTCTTGTTAGATTGTGCAGCTAGACCCCAGATTGGGGCAGCATAGGTAAAGGCTGACGTCTAAAAGAGATATAAAGAGACGCTTTAATGTAAATTTATTCCAAGCAACCAATCATTATTGTTTGCGTAAAGCTTCATTTTCTGTAATGGCAACAAAGGTTACGCTCACGCAGCTTAGAGATTCGATTTGGATGACGGTAATTGTAAACGTCTTGACTGTCTGTTTGTTATGCTATGGTAGCAAAATCAGCTCCGCTATGTAAAGATGTTGGAGCCTTAGAAGTATATTTTAATGTTTTACTTCAAAAATTGTCTATCTTATCACATGCAGTTTTCTTCACCGTTCAAATGCTTTGTTTATCACAGTGTTCTGTTTATATATAGGATTTACCAAGATTTTTATTCAAATAAATTCTGTAAGATATTAATTTGAATTTTAATAGTTGGATTCGAAGAGCAATAAAAGGGAAACATCGGTAAGTATTCAATTGCTTTCTTTTGAGATTTAATCTGTGAATATATAGACTTTTGCCGATTACCGAATATTAATTTGTTTTGTTGTAGATATATTTTGATGACTGATTTTACAGTTTTATATTTATTCTAGAGGTTCAAAATTACTTTTCAGCAAACATCAGTACCTTAATTTAATATTAGTATACAAGAAATGTGTTTAATAATCACGTCTTTAAATTTTTTCTTTAGGGGTCATTAAAATTTTTTTTATTGACTGATGTATTCTAGCAGTTATGAGTAAAATCATGAATATGTGCAATCTATAAATAAAATATTCAAATAGAATGAAAGCGAATTGAAAATTATATTATCACTTAATACATTAAATTTTTACAAGCATGTACGAGTCTGCCCATTAATTAATATTCTTAAAAAACATAGATTTCTAATTATGTGGAATTCTATTTAATGTAGACACCAAAAACATTTTTATTCAGCATATTAATAGTTATAATAAGCCATAAAAAATGTTCAAATTTGCACATGTAATTATCAATAAATTTGTGTAATTAATTCTGGTCGTATAATTATTTTTCATATCTTAAATTAACTGCCAAATTTTTTATATTTAGTATTAGTAATTTGAAATGTATTCTTAAGGTATTATTTGAAATGTTATTCATAAGGCACTTCATATTTAAAATTTTATTTAGATTTATTATTACAACGTTCAATTATAAATAGATTTTATCGAAATTAATCAGTTTAATATCTTGAAATTGCAAGATTTTAAATTTATTGTCCATGTTGCTTATCTTTTAAGCTGTATGACCTTGAAATCTGATTTCTCAGAAATATCAATTACCATCATCAAAGCAATGTTTTTTATCAAGAAATATTTAAAATCATTAAAAAAATGTATTTCTGACATGCTCAAATTATGAAGAGCAAAATGTAGAAATAAATGGAACCAAAGTACAATTTCAGAATATGCATTTCAATTACTATTGTAAAGAAAAAAATTTATTTCCATACTCTTAAATTACAGATACTTATACTGTATAAGTCTGTAAGATGAAAATTATTTATTTTTCATCTTACATTTTCCTTTGACAACCTCCTAGCCTTGAGAACAAAACATTTTAAATTTTATTTATTTTACTCTACAACTTTAAATTTATTGATGTGACTCCTTTTTTTAAATCTTTCAATGCTTATTTAATCTCTTCAAGGATGATTATTTTATAATGAGATAAAAAAATATTAATTTTTTTTATTATTTTTGTTTTATTCATTTTATATTAATAGGCATTCAAAAAAGTAGGGAAAACAATAAAAGTGTACAAAAACTAAATATAGTTCTAACTAAACTAAACATAATGTCCATGTTTGTGGTAGCTGAGTGTTAATAATAATTTATAATGAATGATCTCATACATTTTGGACATAAATTATTCATTATTATTACAGGCATTAATTAATAAATATATATATAGTATATCTAGTATTATTTTTATCAAATATTAATGTTTGTACAAATAATCCAACAACAGAGACAATCAAAAAACTACTTTATGCTATTTTCAGATTCCTAATTGTACACTGTTATCAAGTACCCAAACCATAAAATTTGTATTTTTCTTCATGAGATTCTGAAGTGAATAATTTATTATCAAATTCGTTATTCTTTTTATTAATGATAGAAAATATAATTATAAAATACAAAAACTATACATATGTGGGTATGACATTAAGATATTAAAAATGATATTCAAAGCTATATCGAATAGCTTAATAAAAGATTCATTTTTAAAAAGAGTTTTTCTGTTTAATGAGATTTTCTTTTTAGAATTTTTCATTCTAAATGGGTTTTTTTAATCTATGTTTATTTATATTTTTCATTTCAAATGTTAATTAAAAATCTATAAGCAATTGATTTTTTTAGTATTTTTTGCCTGAAATTCACTATAAAATATTACACACATGTGTATATATATATCTATAGATATAGATATTTAAATATTTGTATTCATTATTTTCAAATTAAATATTAAACTATTACTTTCAAACAAATATCATAACTTAAGGAAATTAATGTAAATATGTTTCTTAATTTTGTCTGTACTTTTGAAATTCAACTATAGTTATAAACATAACTTTGAATAAATGATCAAATGTCCCAACATTTATGAACATAAAAGTATTTCCAATATTTAAAAATGTGATGAAGTTCACAATAAAATTCTTGGTAGAATATTTAAGTGCTGTTTGAAAAATTAGTGTAGTCATTAGAATAATATTTACTTCCTTAATTTAGAAGTTTTTATACATTTTCATATGTATTTATTATTATTAGATAATGAATAAAGAGTCGGTGGTTCCTGGCAATGCGTAAAAGGACTTTTGTCTTTATTGTGTCTTTGGCCTTGCTTTCTTGGGCAGCTTTTACTTACAAATTATTCTTACAAAGGCCTCAAGGAAAGGTATATATCACTATTATTTTTTTTATTTGCAATGTTTGAGTATTTTAATTTTTGTTTTACTTAATTTATATATTTTTCTTTTTGTGAAGATATTATGCAAATTGAAATACTGAAATGAAAGAAAATATTACAATCAAGTTTTTTTTTTCTCTTTCTTTCTTCTTACTTTTCTATCTAGCATTTTTATACTTAGGTAATATTAATTTTAACTGTATGTATTAATTTCATAAATTCAAATTTGTTATCAATGAATAATAAATATATCTTAATTTTGTAAGATTATTACTTAAGAGTAAAAGAAAAAATTTCATATGGTGGTAAAAAATGTTCTTCTTTATAATTTTAAATAGGTAACTCATATATTTCTTAATTTAACTCATATATATTTTTTTATTTTGATAGGTTCAACGCTCTGTAAAGTTTCAACAGCAACTTGAATTATTGGAAGTGGAATTAAAGGATCAATTAAAATCTAATAATGAGTTACTGGGCCTTCTTCAGAATTTCAGATCAAGTAATTTCGATATTAGATTATTAAATATGTGTACTATATTTATTTAAAAGTTAATAAATTTTATAAAATCTTCATTATTTATGAAGATATGAGGAATTTTTAAACTGTAAATTTACAAAACTGACAAAAGATGACTTCAGAGGTATACTTCATTCTATAATATTGGAAAAAAGGCAGTAGTTTTATAAATATGTGTTTTTTACTTAGAAATCCTTATAAATGTATACAGGTGGAAGTAACAATTGTTAATCAGTTCTATCAGACCTTTTTAAAATTATTGATCTTTAAAATGCGAAAAAAAAAATACGGCTATATAGTGTGTGTATAATTTGTAATAATGAACAGAAAATCTCGATATGAAAATTTTATTCGTAAAAAAAAGATTGTATGGAAATTAAAAATAATAATAAAATAACGAATGAAAATTGAGATATATCTATTCATTTCAGAATATTCAAACAGTATTCAAATCCTGAAAAATACCACTCAAGATCAAAAGAATATTCCAGATTATAGTGATGTAGTCATTGGAGTATTAGTCTTTGCTTGCAATCGTGTCACTGTAAAGCGAAATTTAGATCAACTTTTAAAGTAAGTAGAAATGTAATTATAAAAATTTTAATACAGTATTTATAAAGAATTTGCTTTTTATATTTAGAACTAAAGTAAAAGAAATAATAAAATTGTCCTTTTTTTTAAATTTAGTTTTCATTTGATAAATTTTGTTTACTATTTATATATTTTATATAAGCTTGTAAAAACACTTTAAAATAACAACTAGAATGACTAAAATATTTTTGATATATACATATATGACCTTAAAAATAATCATTTTGATAATAAGTGTATAACAGTAAAAATATATATATATTTCAATTATTAAAACCCTGATATAAAGTATAAATTATATCGGAACATTATACACAAAACTATTTTATTTCATTAAAATATGTACACATTTTTATCAAAAATTATTTATTAATGCAATTATCATACCATGCAGTTATTTTATATCCATATTTTTAATTTAAAAATCTAAAAAATAAGTTTATATTTACCCATTCAACTATAATTATAGTAAATAGTATTGGCCTCTCCTTTTTGAAAATCAATTTTGTTTTTTATAAAATTGAAGTTGTAGTTTGAAAAATATTTTAATTTTAGTGTATATGTAATCTCAAATACATAATAAAATAAAAATTTTAATCTGTAATCATTAAGAATTAAATTTGTTTTAATTTTCAATAAATTTTTTCTTTTACAAATTTTACATTTATTCCAATAATTTTCTAAAATTCCTATTATACAAATGTACTTAATCAAAGGAAGAAGAAGAAAAAAAAGGAATATTTTATAACAATTTTTTTAAATAAAATTCTGTGAATCATGTTATACACAAATTTATTGCAATTTATTATGTGGATATTCTGCCTATAGAAAAAAATTAATTCTCATTGCAGCTATTAAATTTTAAAAAAATCAATTTTATGTTGACTTTATACTAAAATATTATATACAAATATGAGTATCCTACATTTGCTAAAAATTATTTGAACTTATATCAATTCAGAAATTAATTTTAATGTAAAACTTCATACTTTTTAGTCAAACAAAGCTCATAAAAGACCTTTTTTTAATATTTAAAATTATTAACATAATTTTGAAAAGAAATTTTAGAAAATAGCATTAACTCAAAATGCATAAATGATAGCTTTTCTATTATATGTAATGTTACCAGCAATGGAATTAATTTTAAATATGATAATATGGTAGATTTATTTTATTTGCTTATTCATTTTAAAAATATATTTAATTTTTATTATTAATTGTAGGAATCATTGATAAATTCCTTGCATGTAATGCAAAACTACTATTAGTAGTAGCTCTGATTACTTATGGCACACTCATCACAAAAGTTCTTGACCTTGTTTAAATAATAGGGGCTGTTTTTAATTAGTCAAAATGCATTTGTTAAACATTTTAAAATGTGTTTCTTATACTAATGGAATAATAACATTGCATATACAAAATTAAAGTTGCTCTGCTTGGTAAGCACTTTTTCTTTAAAGTAATCACTTAATATATACTCTTTCTTAATATATCTTTAAACTGTATCTTTCATTCATTGTAAAATTTCAACTAATAAATGAAAACTTGTTGAATTTATAGTATTTCATTCAAGATGCGTAATTAAAAAAAAAATGTATTAGTTTCTATATTCTGTTTTAAAAGTGAATATTGCTATATCAATCATATGTTAGAAATTCTTAAATTAGTATAATTCTTAACTTAAATTATTCAAATAACTAAGTAAGTTTATATAAAATTCATGGAATCTATTTATTAGCTTCTACTGTTTTTAATTTTATTTTGGAATTATTTTCTCTTAAAATGATCAATTAAAAAAATCGATATTTTTTTACATATTATTAAAAAATATTAGTAAAATATAAAATGCAAGAGCATAGCTATTTGTAGTTCTTTTTTATTGTTATTATTTGTTAAGGGGATGGTAAATCATCCAATTTGTGAAATTTTACTTCCTTTAATAAAGTTACTTTTTTTGTAATTTTTGAAATATTTTAGATTCAGACCATCTGCTCAGCAGTTTCCTATTATTGTTAGTCAAGATTGTGGCCATGAACCAACAACAAAAGTTATACTTTCATATGGAGATCAACTTAAACTTATTCAAGTAAGATTATACTTCCATGTTTTCAA
>BPLQ01011923.1:189202-208350 GCA_021605075.1 Caerostris darwini | reverse complement strand
AAAGCATCTATTTTTGTGAAACAATAAAATTAAAAGTGTACAGAGTTTTTCAAGTTCCTAATTTTTTTTTTATGTATTACAATAGTTTTTTGTAACATCATATTTTTGTTTTTTTTTTTAATGTTTTGATAGATTGTTAAAATGAAGAACAGTAAAGAAACATTTGAAATAAATGAAGAAATTATCAGAATCTTTTATTTTTTTACCATATTTGTAAATAAAATTTAATCTAAAAAGGCATTATATGTATATTTGAACAAATGTAAATTAAATCATGTCTTCCTGTGAAAGAAAGTATAATAATTAAAAGTATACAAAATTCTCATTCTTATTTTAGAATATCTTTCTACTGGAATGTATACAGTAATAAAATTGTTCAAGCTATCAATATACAAAACATTGGCATATTTCATGAAAGAAAATGTGTATTATTCATTTTTATTAACTGCTAAAAAGTTAATCATGGATTTAAAAAAACTGATGCATTATTTATTTTACAATATCCATTTAATGTAGTAAATTATTATTATTATTAGAATAAATGTCATTTCATGCGTCCCAATGTCACTTTTTTTTTGTGGCACCTTTTTGGTATGGTTGGGATAAATTATGAATATTATAAGTAAAAGAAAAATTCATAGAAGATTCTATTTTTAATCAGATCTTTCAATTGTAATGCAATTTCATTTTCTTATTATCTGATTGATATAAAATTATTATTGTGCTCCTTTCATTTGATATATCAGTATTTGTTTTTCAGCATCCTGACCAAAGTGACATTCCATTGTCAGGTAAAGAAAAGAAATTTAAAGGATACTATAAGATAGCACGACATTATGGATGGGCCTTAAATGAAACTTTCTTCCGATTCAATTTTAAATCTGTAATTATAGTAGAAGGTAAGCGTGATTTCATTTCATATAAAGCTGTTAATTATACTTTTTACACTTTTAGTTTTTTTTTTTTTTTTTTTTTTTTTTTTAACTTTCCACTTATTTATTAATATCGAAATTTGAATATGATCTTTGAGAATAAGTTGAGGTTTAACACCTCAACCATATTTTTTCAATTTTCTGTCTTGAAATTTTGCAAATTTGCCATCTCCATCATCATAATCTCCAGTCATAAAGCTGAATTTCCTACATAAGATAGCTCTTGTAATACAAAAAAGTTAGTATGTAAAAAATGTGTGTAGTTTATCATTGTATTTTGTGGGGTTTTTTTTTAGAAGAAACTTATTATTGCTTAAATTTGTTTATAATACTGGAAGAAATCTTTTAGTCAATAATTTTTAATAAAGGCTCAGTACTGAAAGAAGACAACATTAAATGTATTCTATATAAAAAAATGAGGTTAAATAATTACTTAATAAAATATTATTAATTTATTTTTAGTTTATTAGGAAGTTGACAGTAGCTCAAATTTTAATCATTCCTTACTTTTTTTTTTTATTTGAAAACATATGCTATAGTATAAAGATTTAATAAAATATAGCAGTATATGAATATACAATGTTTATTTATCTCAAATACTATATGAAGTTCTTGTGTTATGTTTTTGTTCAAATTTCATTGTATTGTGCATTTTAATATAAATTTTTAATTTATGTTTAATTATTATTTGTTTGTATTTTTTTATGATATTCATAGATGATTTAGATATCGCTCCTGATTTCTTTGAATACTTTTTGGCAACTTATCCCATTTTAAATAATGATCCAACACTTTGGTGTGTTTCGGCTTGGAATGATAACGGAAAAGACAGTTTAGTTGCTTTTGAACCAGGTAACAGGAATCATTGTTTTAAAAGAGAATAAAACTTGTTTCAATCAGTTTAAATTCAGTCAAACAAAATGAGATTTCCTTAGTTGTTGTTATAAATAATTTATTTTCAATGATAATTTATTTCTTCTGTTAATTTTGTATTTGATATTATTAAAATATTTTTATAAAATTAAAGAAATAATAATTTATATGAAAATTTATTTGAATGATTTTTGTTAAAAAGAAAATTGAAAAATAATTTCCAGACCTGCTAGGTTAGGCATATCTTTTGTTTGCTTGCTTTACTTTATTTTTATAAAGTAATTAGTTAGTAAAATAATTCATTACTTTCAGAATTACTGTACAGATCGGATTTCTTCCCTGGATTAGGCTGGATGCTGACAAAATCTCTTTGGATGGAACTTGCTCCCAAATGGCCGAAAGCGTAAGTTATTGAAATTGTATCTTTTCTCTTTTACATTAATGTACTAAGATATGCTTAAGAAATTAGTATGTTTGTTTAAATAAATTGTAATTAATTTTACTGTCATTATTTTATTATATTAGAGAATTGATTAATTAACTTTCTTACCAAATTATTTTAATAAAATCAAAGTAATGCAAAAGATTCATTATTGTACTACTTTCTATTGATGAAATTCTTTTATAAAAATGTAATTAACATTTTATTATTTTCCAATTTTTATTGCTTGATTCTCAAATAAAAGATTTACATAGGAAACTTTTTATTTTACTTTTTATATATTTATATAATTTTCTGCGAGTTAATTTTTTTGAATTCTAATTATGTTAGTATAATTCTAGGTGAATATCCTCTTTAAAATATTTACATACTTTCTATGAATATATAATAATAGCTATCTTATAACCTCGTATGTTGCAATTGTTCTTTTATCAGATATATTAATTTTTAAGAATTGTGCTCTGCCATTTCATTATGTGAAATGTATACAAATATTGGTTGTTATGATGTGAAAGAATTAAAATAATTTTTTCAGAAATGTGTCTCATTCTGCAATACAGTTAGTTATATATTGTTACGCCTCCCAAGAAAGAGGAGATAAATTAGTTTATCTTTTTTAAAAATTTTTATGAAAACACAATAAATTTCTATTATCTATGAACATTCAAAAACTGTTATGCAGTTTTGGAGAAGAAAATATTAACAAGGTCTGTAAAAGTATTTCTTGCTTTAAAAAATAGCCAGAAAGATACTCCCTTTAATTTTGAGTTTTTTTTTTTAAACTAGTATCATTTAAATTATAATCAATTTTTTTAAGATTCATAAATATGTTAATGTTGCAATTTAAGAGACTAAATTTGTTTGTTGCTTTAAAAAGTTATTTAAAAATGAAAATATTTTTAGACAAAATAAAATACATATTTTTTTTGAAATTATATTGTTTCATAGCTACAAGAAATAAAAAATTAATAATAAATGAATTTGCATCTAAAAAGTGTTATTTCATATCAGAAGAATTTTAAGAAGTATAATTTTTCAAATTTTGTTGCATTAACTATAGAAGATATTTTTTCTCATGCATGCATAAAAAACCTAAATTCACTGGCATTTTTCCTCAAATTGTAACTTTTTTTTGTATACTTTCAACAATTTTTCCCAGTTTAAATCAAGGATATGTTTACATTGAAATTTTTCTGGTTTTATTAGTTTAGATGATTATTTTGCTGGCAGAATACATTCATTCTATTTCAGTATTCAAACTTTTAACTGTTGAAATTATTTTACTAATGTTCTTATAAAAATTAAATAAAAAATGAATATGGAAAAAGTTTTAATTAAATTTATTGCATAATTTTAAATCATAGAATAAACAAGGAATGAATTAGAAACATAACCATTTTACACAAGAAAAACCACAGCTATATTCACTATATGTAAATTCTATAACAAATCAGCATAGCATTTGAAAGCGAAAACCCAGAAATACCTTGCATTCAGACCCATCAAAACAAAAGAAATTGTTCAAGATCTGAAGTGTGCGAACAAAACTGAAAATCATCAAACTAACGCAGATATCATAAGGATGTGCGGCAGAAACTGCACTGATAGATCAGAAAAGAATGCAAATATTTATACAAAATATACAATTACAGATTGTGAAACATGTTGTAAAATCAAACAGAAATACTTATAAAAACTGTCAGAATATTACAAACTATGTTATTTTTGCCTATTAAAAGATGGGGTTCAAGTCAAAACATGTGTAGCAATATACGCTGATAACATTTAATAAACCAAATAACCTTTCGTTTAGAATTGGTACGGTATATAGGACCGAAAAAAAAAAAACAATTTGGCACTCTAGCTTGTTTTATGTTGCAAAAATTCAAGTCATGATTGAATCTTGTGTCTATTTATTATATAACCATTAAGCAAGTGACTGTGATAACTATGAAAAATTTCTATATGTGGAGCATCTGTGTGTGTGATTTATTGCTTATTGCAAGGTTTTCCAGTAATTAGTGTGGAAAAGTGGAATAATGGTTTAGAAATTTATAGAGTGATTTACTTTTTTTTCCAAGAAATATGAGATTAAACTCCCACAGTGTGTAAAATTTGGAGAAATCATAAACTATAGGAAATTTTTTAGCAATAATGAGCTAGAAAATTAGTTATAAACAGTAACGCTGTAGAAATGCTTTGGGAGTACTCATTTTTAAAAATGTAATTTTTTAAATTAAATTAATCTAATTTAACATTTAATAATTCAATTTAATTTTTTAAGTTTAATTTGTTAATATTAGTTTAATATGTTTAAGTTAATTCACTTAATTTTTTTCCATTGTTGTTTAAAAATATTATTCTTATAGATGGAATTTAAATTAATGATATTTCAATATATTTTGAAACTGTTATTGGAATTCTAGAATGTAAATCTATTGATAGTGAAATGAAATTCTTTTGTCAAAGATATTAATTTGTAAGGAGTTATGAATGTTAATATTGATATCAGGAAAACCAATTTCATTGTTATTTATATTAGTTCTTTTTATATTAGACTGTTTTGAATAAATTACATAACATTTTATGAAAATTTGGATGATTGTAAATAAGTATATAATTATCCGCCTACTTATGTTTGCGAATTAAGCAATTTTTTTCAAAGTTATGTGGGTAGAGATTAGCCAGTATTGATGAATGCTTAGTTCTTTGTAGAATACCTTGACTTTGGGTGTGAAGGTTATTATTACTGTACATGTATTATTGAAAATGCAGAATTTGATCCAGTAATCAAACTTTTCATTTAAAATATTTTGATAAAGTGAGTTTAAAATATCCTGGAGACTTTTAAAAGGAGTGTTGGTAAAGAAATTCTTAAAAGCAAAGGTATCTAAAGAGAAGATTATTTGAAGGTCATTTAAAAATGTTTTAATCTGGTTTATTATTAATCTGTGGTGATATTAAGCAGATTAAAAAATTTCTCATTTGCATATAATTTTATGGTTTATCCATATAACATATTATGCAATAAGTCTCTGATCTAGCTAAGAAAAGCAAATTTTTTGTGAAAAATTCAATTTTATTCGTCAACATACTCTCCTTCAAGAGTAATACATTCATTCCAATGCTCTTCTAACTTTTCAATACCTTTTTTGTAGAACAATTTGTCTTTGCATTCAAAATAGGCCTCAGTTTCAGCAATCACTTCCTCATATGAGTCTAATTTCTTTCCCTGGGGCATCTTTTTTATGTCTGCAAAATGCCTGTAGTCGCTGAGAGCAAGATCTGCGAGTATGATGGGTGGGGCAGCAATTTGAAATGTAATTCATTCAATTTACTCATTGTTTTCATCAACTTGTGACACAAGGCATTATCTTGTTGAAACAGAACTTTTTTCTTTTGAATATGAGGCTGTTTTTTTGTGATTTCTACACTCACTCAATCTAATAATGCCATGCTATATTCACTATCGCTAGTTTTATCTTTCTCAAGTTAGTCGATGAACAAAATACCATGTGTGTCCCAAAATACAGATGCCATAACCTTGCCCAGCTGACTATTTAGTATTTGGTTGCTTAAGACAACTTTCACCAGCTGCTGATCACTCAGCTGGCAATATTTTTTAATTCAGCTATGTAGTAGTGGATCCATGTTTCATCCATTGTCCAAAGTATCAGCAAGAAATCCTTTTTATCTCTTTTGAATAGTTCCAAACAATGCATTGAATCATCAAAGCGATGATATTTTTGGTCTAGTGAGAGCACACACGGCATCCACTTCAAAAGTAACTTGTGCATGCTCAAATTTTTGTGTAAAATTGTAAACACACTCACTACCTTCTGCTATCTTTAAGGTGGCAGATATCTCATTTAACTTCACTTTATGGTTTTTCAAAACTATTTTGTGGACTTCCCCCAAAACGCTTATCAAGCCACTGTATGCCTTCAACAGTATTTTTACCCTTCAAAAACAATGTGTAATCCACACACGAAATTCTTTTTTATCCATTTTTTTTTTTTTTTTTTTTTTTTTTAATTACAAAACTGGGATCACTAAAAACACTGTAACCTGTAAACTAATTATTAGAATGTCATAAAATTTTGACGTATATCGTTTGAAGAATGCTACTATCCAGAAATCATATGGGTCTGTGTGTGGCCATATGGCCATATATGTGTCAGACCGGTGACTTATTGAGTGATGTTATGTATATTTATATGTAATTGCTTATGACAATTAAGGCTAATTTATTAGAAAATCTTTATATAATATAGGAAAATTTATTTATAAGCTTTACTTTCTTATTAGTTAAGATTTAAGGATGCTACTGCTTTCAATTATATCTCTTAATAATAATTTTCAGGTTTTGGGATGACTGGATTCGTCAACCTGCCCAGAGAAAAGAACGAGCTTGTATCCGCCCAGAAATTTCTCGTACTAAAACATTTGGCAAAGTGGGTGTCAGCAAGTAAGTAAATATTTTTGTGTGTTGTGTTTATTTTTTTGTTCTTAAAATAATCATTCAGATATTTGAATACTATTTATGACTATGTTAGAAAATGCATTTTGTTTTTAAATTACTGTAAATATTAAAAACTTCAAAAATAATTTTATTTAATATGATAGTATACAAAAAAAATTATGCCTTTTTTTATAAACAATCTGTATACTTACTATTTGCAAATTATTAACATTTTTAGGTTGTTTGCTAATCAAAATTTACAACTACTTAATTATATTCATGATTGAAAAATGAAAAATAATTTCTTTTGCAGTGGCCTTTTTTATGAGAAGCACCTTAAGTTCATCAGATTAAATGATAAAGCTGTGCCTTTTACTAAAATAGATGTCTCATATTTGAAAAAAGTAAATTCCTTTATTATTTTATATATATATAACTTTTTTTAGTGTTTTAATTATTTTGAATTAATTTGTTAAGTGTATTTATCTTGTTTATATTCTGAAAGTTATAAATTACTCATTTTAGAAGATCATTGTATTTTGAATACTTCTTATAAACAAATTAAAAATGGCATTCATTGTCATAAAATTGATTAAACTTTATTTTACTTTTTAAGAAATTTTGTTAGAAAATTGTATGATTTATATCTTTTAAAATTCACTTATTTAAAAAAAATTACCAAAATTCATATAAGCATGACATTGCTATGTGAATTTTGGAAAAGTAAAAAGAAATTTTCATTGACATATTATCTTTTTTACTCATCTTCAAAATTACTTATGTTTGAAAAAAATAACTTAACATTTTTTGCGGTTGATTTTTAAAATTAAACTGTCATAGAAATATTTATATTTCATTTTCTATTATGTGTTTTTGTTAATTAAAATGATGGCAAAAAATGACTTTTGTGTTATTGCTATTAATGAGGATTAAATAAGTAAACATATTTGAAGAAATCCAACTTTATTTTAGTTTGGCTAATGTTTTAACTTTATTCTAAAAATAATTTTATAAAAAATAAACTATATGTCTCATATGACTTGCAAAAATAGGAATTTAAAAATAAGTTATTGAAATTCATATAAACATGGCATTCAGGAAAATGAAAGGGTAAAAAGAAATCTTTAAGGAAGTGGAAAATTTCTCATAAATCTAATCATGTAAAATATGTGAAACAAGATTTTTGATATTATGCATGTAAAATCTGTGTTATACTATTAGAATTTGCGTCTAATTGAACTAAGATGTTACCTTCCACCTATTACCATCTACTGTTTCATTAATTAATTAATAAGATTTAAAATCAGTTTTCTGTCATCTTGATCTAGAAGTTACCAATTTTATAAATTAGTTCTCAATTTCTTATGATTAATTACATAGATGATGTATTTTATTAAAAAGTTACCAATCTAATCTGACAATTATAAAAACATCTGATGGATTTGCTGTATTAATATTAATAGCATTTTGTCAATCTTAGCTACTGGTTTGCTGTTATTATCAACTAATGTGTTATATTTTTATAATTTTTAAAACCTATATTTAATTGTTTCTATCTAAAATGAATGTTTTGCAACATAATGAAATTAACTGTTTCTAAATGGTAGAAACTGATTGATTTTCTATTATATTATACATTGTATACGAATAAAATTATTTACTTACAGTTTTTTTGAGGATTTCTAATCTTTTGCTATAATCTTTTTCTTATTAAATATGGAAGAGATCAGACTATTTTAAACTTATTACTATACATATAATAAATAATTTAAATTTGATTTAATTAATAATGTTAAGTATGTATATTTAGCAAAGTCTTAAAAATTTACTGTGGAATAGGAATTTTTATATGGTGTGATAATACCAGCAAATAGAGAATGTTGATTTATTGTTTATTACTGTGTTTAACATAGTGCGAAAGAAGGGTTATTTTAATAATCATTTGTTGATACTAAGGCATAAAAAAATAATAAGTATAATGATCACGTCACTTAATTATATATCAATACATATTTTTTTAGGATAATTATGATGTGGCTTTTGTAAAACAAATCTATGGTGCCCCATCTGTAACTTTAAGTCAGTTGCAACGCGGCAATATCGATCACTCGGAACCTGTTAGAATTACTTATGAAAACAAAGATGTCTTTAAGAAAACTGCCAAATCATTGGGCCTTATGGATGATTTTAAGGTATGTTAAGCATTTATATTATCCTTGCATTTCTTTTTCGAATTAGCATCTTTGGATATTTTTTTTATAAATGAACAATATATTTATTTCATCTTTTGTATCAAAATATTGGTATTTTGATAAAGTCTTTTGCTACAATCATTATTACTGCAGCTTTTATTAGAGATTATTAATTCTATTATTTATTTTAAATATCTCGCTTCTTAAACTAATTGGCCTTTTTATTTATATTATATAATATATTTTGTTAATCTAGGCATTCAATCTATCAACATCATTTGTAAAGACATTTTGTTTAATTATTAAAAAATTCAAAGAAATAAATGTGTGCAAATGTGGATTGATTATATTTCATGTTGTCGTCAATATATTTCTTCATTTTAACTTCTGATATAGTATTTCTTCATTTTTCTTCTGATATAGTAATTCATTATAATAAATGTTGTGTACTTATTTAATTTATTATTAACTGATATTTCTTATTGATAACTTTAATTATAATTTACAATTGACTAACAAACTGCTCCTGGATAATAAACAGCAGGCTAATAAGTAGTTCTGATGTGATATAAATTTAGAAATAGATTAATATTTTAGTTTAGTTTGTTTTTTATATAAAAATAAATGAGATCAATTAGATTTGCAAATTAAATATAGTGAAAAAGTTAAAATATTTTGATGCTTTTTGTGTTTATTTTATTTTTAAAATTCTATTTCTGAAAAGTCTTCTCCCCTTGCTCCTGCATCGCCGTAGTGTGATAAAAGGGTTATAAAATAAGCATTTGGGCATGCAAACCTAAAAATATTGATAGTATTTTTTTTTCTTCAAATATTTCACAAATTTAAGAGAATTATGGGAAAACATTTTTAAAAATAATTTGTTTAGCCACTTTACCACATACTATTGTGCAATCAATTAAAACTGAATTAAATTAAAGTTTAACATTTGCTACTATAGCCAGCATCATCAATTATATCATTGTTTACTATTTTAAAAAATAATTGAATGAAAGTTTTTATTTTCATTTTAGTCTGGTGTTCCTCGTACTGGCTACCGAGGTGTTGTCAGTTTCATGTACAAAGGACGAAGAGTATACCTTGCACCTCCTGCAGACTGGAAAGGCTATGATCCTACATGGAGCTAGCAGTTTTCTGCATCGTAGAGTCTTCTCATATCATTCACTGTAGGAAAAAAAAAGCTCAAAATATCCCCTTTTGTCTTAAACATGGATATTATGAGCAGTATGTACGGAATTAAGGAAATAACAGAAATTTGGGTGAACATTCCTTTAGACTGGAGTGTCCTTTTTTCTTTTTTATTTCTGCAAATCATCATTAAATGTTCATGTTCATTATGTGTCACAATTTTATATCTTCATAGAACTATGGGTACATTAAACTCAATTTCCAAATAAGGTGTGAAAATAGTGTGGCTCTCTACATATCGCTTGTCTTGCAGGAGAATCTCCTTTTATTGTTGCAGATTTGTAATTTAAAAGAACCATTAATTACTTTTGTAGCATTGCTACATTAAGTTTTTGATGAATAAAAATTATTAATCAGCAAATATATTTTCTTTATGTTATTCAAGTAAGTTTATTTCTTCAATAATTTTTTTTAAGAACTTGGCACTGTAAATAGATTTTATAGGGGAAAAAATATGAATTCAAATTATTCGTTTTTAATTATTATCAAATTAATATTTTTTTTATTATTTTTTTTGTAAATTAAAATTATAAATTTTTTGCAAAATAACAGCATTTGCCGAGTACAGATATTTCATTTGATCTAAAATAACTCTTATAAAAATTATATTCTCATTTTTATTTGTTTTTTGTTATTTAGAATACTTGTATAGTTATTTCATGGAATAAAATTTTATGTTGAAACAAAGATGAAAGCAATTATAATTGTGATTTAATCCTCAAATGTTCATGAATCTTATCTGTAAATGCATTGTTTTAATACCATATTTTTATTATTTTTTATGTTTTTTTATTCAAGATTATAGATTGACAACTTAATTATATCTTATGCAAATTAATAAGAAAATTATAGGGACTTTTAAGACCTTTATGTTGTAAAATTAAAATTGATTGTGGTCTGTATTTAATCAAATCATTTGTTTATATATATTTAAGTATGAAACTACTAAGTAATAAAACAAAATCGTTTATATAATTTATAAGTCTTGTATATTTCTATTGAAATATTTTACATTGCATAAGCTGTAAATATACAGTACGAGATGCTTGATATTTTATCTTTATGGTAACTCAATAGTTCTTAACTTGAAAACCATATTAAAGTACATATTGTTAAATCAGAACAAAGCCATTGTCTTCCTTTTAGATTTGATGTAATTCTTTTCTTACTTTTGTGTTAAATAACCAAGAATTCCTCTAAGCATCACATTTATCCTAGTGTATATAAAATCAGTAACTGAAATTTCACTGTCTCTTTATTTTTGAATAGTATTTGTAACATATTGATATTCAAAATAATTCATTTAAAAAATGCATTGTTTTATTTAATGTATGATTTATCTCTATTTTCAGCCAGATTTGAATTTATAACAGAAACATTAAAAATCTTAGTAAGCATAGTTGTAAATATTTAAAATGCTTTAATGAATTTCTTTCTTAACACAATATCAAAAGGGCAATAAAAAATTGCATTGAAAATATTATCAATGCATTAGCATTATATAACTTTTTTTTGTTTTTTTACTTTGAGAAAAAAAATTTTTTTAATTGAAATAACAGAAAATACAATTTTATACTTTAATTAACAAATATTTTATTAGATGTCTTTATATAAACTAGTCACATTTGATATGTGAAATTGAAGAACGATAGATGTTTTACAGCAATTCTATAAATTACCTAAAAATACTCCTTTTTTTATGTTAAATATGAAATCTGCATACTTTAAATTTTTAACTTCGAAGAAAGTCATATTTATTTTTATTTAATTGAAGATACAATTTTTTTTAGTTATATTCTGTGAAAATGCTCTTATTTATTGCATGAAATTCGCATTTTTTTTCTCGTAAGTTAGTTTTTTATGTTTGTTATCCTTGTTATATGAAGACCATTTATTAAATTGCTAAGACTATTATACTCTGGTGGAATTAATTCTGATTAAAAAAATTTATGTATTCAATACTTATGTTTTTAAAAATAATTGTTTTTTATTTTAAAATTTATGTAATTATTTGTATTTTTTTTTTTTTTTTTTTTCTTTTTGCCTATAATGAGCATTTTTAATTATTAATCTTCGGTTGGTTACAAAGTTTTTCCGTCGTAAATGACCACACTGATTGTTGCAGGTAAAAAAGGATTTCATTGTTTTTAAGGAGGTTGTATGATTTGTTCTGCAAGAAAAATTAGAATGTATGAAGTTTCAGTATTAAACTAAAAACAGTTTGTTATAATATTGCATAAATATGTGATACAATATTAAAAACGTTTTTAAAAGTTTAAATCAAAAAATAATATTAAATGTAACACATAAACAACAATTACCCAAAAATTATAAGAAACACATCAGTATTAACCAATTTTGAATTTTTAAAATATATCTATGTATCTAATATATATGATGCTAAACATGTATCTCTCATAATGTCTTTATACAAAATGTACAGCATAACACTGAATCATACAGGAGAATGAGATAGAGGAACTCATGAAATGATTTACTCACTTTGGCAAAAAATAGAATTGTTTCAAGCAGTTATATCTGTTAGATATTATGACTAATTCAGGTCAAAAATTAATATTATTAATTTTGATTTTATCCTCAGATAATTTTTTAATATACATTTTTCCTCTTTGTCCTACTTATTATTTTTTTTTCTCTTTATCCTTATAATGTTTTAAAATCACACAGACACACACACATGTGTGTGCACATTTGTATGTATAAAATATATTCATGATTCAAGCCTGCAAGACTCAAATTTCAAAAATCAAGTGCTTCAAATTGTTTAGTATGTGTGTATATTTTCTATAAATATTTGATTTTATTAATTTTTTTTTTTCATTTTATAAAAAAAATTAAGGAGTGAAATTTTGGTTTGTTACTGTATTCTTAAAAGAATTGCACCTTGTTTAAACATCATTCTTATTGTCTTTTATGTCATAACAATGTCCTTATTAATTTGTTGAATTATTGTCATTTTAATGAGTTAATTTTTTAATTTCTATAAATAAAATATAATGAGATTTATTAAACTGCTTGACTCTACTATAAAGTAAAAATAAAGATTCTAAATTAAAATGTCTTGCATCAATGCAATAAACACATAAAAAATAAATTATAGCAATATATTTTGTAATTTAACAACGTGTGATGAATGGTTTGTTTAAGTGGGGCATTAAATTTAGTTAACACTTTATTAAATTGTTGTCTTAAGATTTAAAGTGTGGAACTTGAATCGATTGTTATATGTGATAGTTGTATCAAAACTTTTACAGTTTTATCTCAGCAATAAATGAGGGGCCTATATTGTTATTATTGAAAGTTAATCCCATTAACTTATTTTGGCTCATTAATTTTGAGAATTGACATTAAATATGTAAATATATCTGACTAAAGTTGTATTTTTTCTTTCTTTTAAATATTATGATAAATAATATTTGGAGATCTTTAATTTTGTTATGCTGCTTTCCTTGGTTTTGTAAAATTTTGTATGTATTTTATGATTAAACACCTCTTAAAATAAGTCAAAATACCGTTAATTTCTCTTTTCAATGTGTGGGGTTTTTTTTGTTTTTTTTTTAAATTTTGAAAATTTATTTATTTATTTGTATACTGTGATAAGTAAATTATTCCATGTGTGAAATATGTATCAGTTTAAGCAATTTTTCAGATATATGCATGAATTTGTAAGAATCTATTTATCATGAATTATGTTTGGTATAAAAAATATACTCCAAATTTTGTCTTTGGTTTTTTATAATCATATGATAAAAGATTTTCCTTTCCAACTTTTGATTTAGTTATATTCTCTCTTTGCATGTTATTTACACTTTTGGTGTATGTTATTGTTTTGCTAAGTTATGGGCTGGTTGCATTGAGCGTGACTGATATTGTATGCATTCAGGTTTAAAAATCAGCAAAAATACTCAAAGCATCATTGCAACAAATGTAACATGTTTGAAAATAAAAAATTTATTTATGATGTATGTATTTTATTCTATCGAAAAATTGAGATTTTTGTTTGTATCAGTAAATAAATTTAATCTATTCAGAATTTTAAAATGTAAATCTTCATTAAGTTATATATAAATATTCTTTTCTTCTTAATAGAAAAATATACATACTCTAACTAAGCCTTGTTTAGAAAAACTTTGCATACTGCTTATTAAAATTACTGTTCAAAGAAATTAAACATTCAGTTTTGATTACTTCTTGTAATATAAATAATTTACTTAAATTTATGCTTAAAGACTGGAAATAATAAGTTATTCAGATAATGGAATTTTTAAAATTTTTCTTATGTGATTAATATCCAAATGCAGTTGTGTATAAATTTTGCACTTTATCAGGATAATGCACCTTTTAGTGAATATTTTTTTATTTAACTAACTTGCACAATTTTTATAAACTTTTAGATCATATTAAAGCACATAGTGTTTTAGAAAAATATATAAATTCAATATCTTATTATTATTATTTTTTTTTTAATTCTGCTTTTTAAGTATTTTTAAAATATATTTATTATTAAAATGTTTTCTTAAATGCATCTTTATGTAATATTTCATTTTGAAAGTAATTCATATGAATTACTTTTTAATCTTTTTACTATCACTTTCTGATTTAAAAAAATAATTGTGTGAATTAGTATTGAGATGGACATAAAGGCATAAAAAACATTTGAAACTACTAGATTAGAATTTAAAAAAAAAAAAAAAAAAAAAATTGCCGCATTAAAACAATCTAAAGAATTAAATAATATAAAATTGGTGCAAATGATTATAAAAAAAAGTTATCTTGTGAAATTCACACTGCAAGAGGAAGAAGAAAATGTCTTGATTTATTTGTTTAGTTATAATATAATTAGTTATTGGATTTAGAATATTTTGAAGTGATTTGTAATATAAGAATAGTAGGCCTTAAAAATTTCACAGTGAATGTGTTTGTAAGTTTGAATGTGTTAGTAAGTGTATTTGCTTTAATTTTAAATTGGGAATTATAGTTTTGTTCATGTTAAGAAAAGATTTAAAAAATGTGTTTTTATTTAGCTCTGGAAACAGTTTTAAGTTTCTATTATAAAATTCCATTAAAAAATAGAATTTATTTATAAACAATTAATACATTTACTTGTTACATATTTTGTGCCAAGGCATTCAATTGAACTCAAGACAAATTAAAAGCTGCAGTCACAATCAATAGGAGGGAAAAAAAACACACATTTTCTGTGTGGTTATCAGGATTCAAGGCAAAATTCGATGTTTAATCCTCATAAATGGCAGAATATGCAAGTTCTCCATTTTTTTTTTTAATTTATACTAATCAAAAGTAATCTTTAATAAATTCTCGTGATTGTCTTTCTACTCTATAAGAAGTAAAATCAAATGTGTGTCTTTATTTCTAACAGTTAAAGTTAGTTTTTCTTTCTTCATTGAATCCTCTTTATTTTCACCGATTTTATTTAGTTTAACATTTCTCATACGAATAAATGCAATAAATTATAATAGATTTCTTTTATCTGTGAATATCAATGAACTTAACAGATTTTTTTCTTCCTTCATGATAAACAACATTAGTATAATGCATTTTATTATTATTTAATTGTAAGTGGAACTTTTGTATAGATTTTAAAGTGTTATTTCCCGTTCTCTTCCCCTTCCCCTAAAACACTAAATTACCAGTTTGCCTATCCAAATTCACCCTTTTGAAAATCTTAGTCAACTTCTTGAAAATCAAATTCAACCTCTCAAAATTAAGGTTTTATTTATATGTTAGTACATATGTTACATGCCATTAAAAACATATATGTCTAAATGTGGATTTGGTATCAGTAGTAATTTACTGGTATGGATAAAGATGTATGCTTATATATGTAACATCAGCTACAAATCATTTGAATATATGCGTATGATTACTTGTATGTTGATATTTGCGAATGAGTATTTGTGTATATATGCCAGTGTGTATGCATGAGCTTTTTTTAAGCTTGTGTTTATATGAATGTAAATGCATATATGTTTGTTGGTGTGAAAAGTGTGTGTGTAGTTGCTTTGATTTGGGCAATATTTCGTTCCTTGCGCCAAAAAGTGCCAGTACAGGATAAATGACGTTTTATTGTAACTGTCAGCTTGTGCAAATTGTGAAGTGTATAAAAGCAGTTCACATGGATCACTCAAGGGAGTTTTTGGGTATAACTGCTCGAGTGATACGATGGGTACTTGAAAATGAATCGTTTTGTGAAATTTATAATTTGAATCAAATACACGAGTTGAGGGATTTATTCTAAAATAAAAATATTGTATATTAAAAAAAAATTATTTATGTTGTTTTAAACAAGGATAGCCTGGATGTCTGGTAATTGACGTCATTTTATCTAACGTAAGGAAATAGTTCCTTCGATCAAAATTTATACAAATTTGAAGTGATAAAACTTTATAGGAAATATATTTCAATTCCCCAAGGTTTCAGACTTTAACTTAAAAGTAATCCTCATGGATCATGGATGCAGAAAATTCATAACTAGAACAGTTGTTCCGTATCCTGAACAGTGCATCTGAAAAAAGAAAACACTCGCTCCTATGGCTTAAATAGAGGGCATATACGATTAATTATTAAGGTACAGAGATTAAGTTTCAATCTTTAACGCCAAACACAGAGGATGTGAAAACCTGCACGCGAAAGTGAGTAAATTCTCGTGTAAGACTTGCATGCCTGGTCTTTCTTTGATAAGAAATGCAAACCTAAACAAGAAACTATTGGCATATTTTACAAGAAAATAGCCGAAAAAAAAATTCAAATTAAAGATTCTTATTTTACTATTCCTGAACTGCTCGTACGTTTCCAGCATTTTCGTCGAATGCCATGAGAATACGACAATTTAGTCTAGATTTTCTACCGTTTTGAAGATGGTAAATTTACAGAAAAAAAAAGGTTACCGTGAACATTTATTAAAAGAATAGAAGGTAAATCGTCACATCACATGAGAAAAAAGTGGATTAAGAAATCAAAATTAAATTAAGAGCAATAGACACATGTTGGACCTAAAATTAGCATTGTATATATTAAGTGACCGAGTTCTCGTCTGGGACTATGCAGATTGGTTTGGTTTGTCACTCTACGGTCATCTTATGCACTCTTTTGGGCTAAACAGACCGGAACCTACAGTTTAACGTGGATTCCGAACCATTCACAAACATCCATGCCACCGCCAGAATTCGAACCTGAAGCCTTGGGATACCAAAGACCAGAGCGCTAGCCACCAGGTCGCTAGGGACTATGCAGAAGATATAGACACACCGAAAATTGATGCTTCGGAAAGATTCGACAGATCAAAATAATCACAGAATGTAGAAGAAAGAAGCATTCTTGGCTGACACAAATACTGATTTCCGACAACTAAAGTTACAAATTTGGAAGAGTTTCATTCAGCTGCCAAATCAAACTATTGTAAAAGAAGATATTTGTTTTACAATTTTGGAGAAGGCATTGTATCTTTACTAGTATGTGACAAAAGGTGCACTTCGAAAGTTCTATGGGTTGCGAAATCGACTTTGTAGTTAAAGTTGTTCAGGTAATATTCAAATAAACTTTTAAAATCTTGTATACAGTCTTGCTAATCTTCCTTTTCAGCTGGTTATTCTCTATGAAATGATGATTCTTTCTGGATTAACTACCAACCAAAAATGAGAATCTTAAAGACACAACTTGGATTATTCAAAAGACTCGGTTTGTGAGGGAAAATTATGAATTCTGTCAGAAAGTTCAGAAAAATTAAGAACCATTAAATCCCATTCAGTTAGATTGGATTGAAAGAAAATTAAACCTCAAGAATTGACATTATAAAGAAGCATAAAGCTCCTTAAATTTTGAAATCCCTAGTGTTGGAATCCATATATACTGACTATCCAGAGCACAATTGGCTAATGTCTTCACATATGGATTCTATTCTGACTCTTATATGATATCCGGTTCAGGAGTTTTTTCAGATTTTTTTTCGTTCTATGCATCCGTTGGAAAACACAGAACTCGCTTTTGAGGGGAAATTCCTGCCTTGCATACTCCATTGAAACAACTGTTGTCCATAGACTATAAGTTTGAAAAAGTCGTATTATTGTCCTACTCCCAGGCTGTAATTCAAGCAATTATCTCACTAAGGAGCACTTTTTCGAATGTAATATTTAAGTGCTGGGAACTCATCGGACTTCTAGAAGAGATGAACAAAAGGGTAGTTCTCCAGTGGATACCTAGCCAATACCTGCAGTATCTAAGGTAACGAGCAAGCTGATTTTCTCGCTCGAAAAGGCACTAAATTGTTTCAGCCTATATTCTGTAAAACTATGTATAAAAAACATTATGGAATGGAAGACCTTTTCAGAACTACTGGAGAGAATATAGAGTAAGAATTGGAGTGAGACAGAGCTAGATACAATATCAAACAAACCTCTCCAAAATGCAGTAGCTCTTTTCAGACTTACAACAGGGCATGACTGTCTGGATGATCACTTATATCATATAAGTGTATATGATCATCCCTGCTGTCGTCTTTGTGGCTTGAAAGAGACTATGAATAGAAAACACCTGCAATGTTGCAAAACACTACATGGAACTGACTCCGAGATTGCAAGATAATGAAGTACCAGAGCTCTTGGAGAGTTGTCTTTGGACTTTATTTCTTCTATTGTATTTTGATGTTGTTTGCTCTTTCTTTGTTGTATTTGTTTAGATGTATGTACTCCCCGCCCATTGAAAATATTAAAAAAAAAAATGTCCTGTAAACAGTTATAATAATAATAAAAAGATAAAAGTTAATGCTATATTATATAAATTTAGTGAAATTTTATTAATTGTTATAAATCTATTTTAATTCATCATTTGGTCATTTTGATTTTTTTATTATTATTTTTAGAAAATAAATATCACGCCCTATTTTAACCCTTTATAGAAACAAAATGGCATCACCGCTTCAACAAAAAATAAACAAATATCGATCATGGAATCCGATGTGATAGTTTCGTTTTAATTTTTCATATGTTTAATAATTGTTTGAC
>BPLQ01011923.1:175685-188802 GCA_021605075.1 Caerostris darwini | reverse complement strand
TAAATATAGCATTTATTTTGTTTTATTTAAAAGTGCAGATAACATTTCAGAGAAAAAAAGATTTTGGTGCAATTAAATTTCTATGCAAATCCAAATGTGCCTTTTTTATTTATTACTTTTATGTGTAGTTTTAAATAACAAATAATTTATATTTCCTATTTTGAGGTTATGAATTTTTAAATTATTGTTTCTTTATTTGAGTTATATTTTTCTCTAATAGGGCATTAAAAATCATTTATTATTATATTGTAATAATGTTTATTAAAATGATTTTTACATTTTCTTTTCAGTCAAGATCTCTTGGCTGTTTGCCGCCAGTTAAATCTGGAACATTGTGTGGAAGAAATTATGGAACAACTAGGAGCTGATGAAAATGGCCGTATATCTTACAGTGAATTTCTTCGCAGAAGAATGCAGCTCATCAATGAAATTAATGCTTTAACACTCCATGAACAAGTTAGAGAGCATGATTCCATGCAAAGTGTTACAAGAAGACATTCCATTACAATGCAACAAGCTTCTCCTGCACCAGAGAGTAGTAGTACCGGAAATTGGCCTACCAGTAGTGATAGCCAAGGTATAAAAATAAATTGCATTTACATATTTGATATGTAAAATCAAATGAGTGAAATTTATTTTGTGTTTTTAATTTCTATTTTTTAATTTGAAATAATATATCCATAGTAGTAAATTGTTTATTAAAGGTTGTACTCAACATTTTTATGTAATAATTGAAATATGTTCGAGATAATTTTTACATTCTAGTAGTTCTTGAATAGCAAACATGCACATAATTTGAATGAGTAAAAGAAAAAGTAGCAAAAGGTTAACTTTTAAATTTATCATTGACCAACTCATAATACATAGTATTTGAGTTAGATATATTCACAAAATTTCTTTATATAGACATTTTTTTTCTGCAATTAATAGTTTTTCTAATCGAGATACTTATCAGTTACATTTGTGTATACTAACATAAAATGAAATTAGAAAAGAGTTCTAAGCTGTTGTTATTTTAAAAGTCATTTAGTTCCAACATGGATAAAATATTCGAGAAATATTCAAATTAAAAAGTATGAAAGAGCCAGGTCTAATATTTGTGAAATGGAGCATAATTATAAAACAAATATTGGTGACATCTACCATTATCAAAAATTGGATGAATCTTATGATATTAAAATTAAATCATATTGTAATAAAGGAAAAGAATGTGTTTAACGTCTTATAATCTGAAAGTATTTCTTTCAGAGCTTCAATTTGATCTTATCATCAGCTTGATTCTACCATCAGAAATATATACCACTTTGGTATTTGGTCATTATACTCAGAAAGATTAAAAAGTTGACATTTTTTTTTTTTTTTTTTTTTTTGTCAAAGATTATAGGGTGACATACTTTCAGTAGTAATTGCATTAGCTTATTTATTTGAATTAACATCTCTTTTGGAGCCTCTATTTTATCTCATAGGAACCTGAGTTTTGTACTTAATGCTTGGTTGCTTGCTTCATATTCTTGTCATCTTTTGTGTGTGTGTGTGTGTGTGTTTTGTGACTTTTTAACTGATGTTTAAATGTTCTTGTTACTATTTATGCTATTTCTAACCTAATTGTATTGCTGACAATTGTGTTGGTTTAGAAAAGTGAATCATTTTAAGGGAAAAGTTTGTAATTTAAAGAAATCCTTCAATTGTGTTTCCATATCTGGAATTTATTTGGCTTTTAACTACATTAGGTCTTATGTGCTTTTCTATATTTAGGTTATATTTCTTGAATGTTTAGTTTGATCTTAATTTGAGAGTGTAATAGAGTATTTAGGTTAAAATTATTTAATATTAATGACTTCTACTCAGAAAAACTCTCATGATAAATTTTAAACTTCCTGTGCACTTCAACTTCAATTGCAACTTCAGTTGCAAAGCAGACAACTCCTCAAGTTTCTTGCAGGTTTAATAAATTCAGTGTGTGTATCATTAGTCCAAACAATTATCTAGTAATCTTGCTAGTATTATTAAATCAACTACTTCAGAAATATGCTGTTTAAAATAATCCAAATTGTGAACTTCTGCTTTGGTTCACAATTATCTTAATGAATACATCCAAAATAGTTCCTGCTCTATATTTCTATAACATCTTCATAAAAGTGTGGTGGAGCATGATCTTGTTG
The DNA here is from genome assembly GCA_021605075.1 of Caerostris darwini. Lineage (NCBI taxonomy): Eukaryota > Metazoa > Arthropoda > Arachnida > Araneae > Araneidae > Caerostris > Caerostris darwini. The sequence goes on along the minus strand of BPLQ01011923.1, from coordinate 186,640 downwards.
AAGCATAAAAATGTAGGAGAATGAATTTAAGAGCAATGTTCTCCATCTTGTTAAGCCAAATGTGTCCTAATCTTGTCAGTTCTGCTAACTGATTTCAATTTTGTGTATTCCTAATTCTACTTTGACTTTTGATATTTCTTTTTTTAATGAATATAAGTTGGTGTCAATATTAAATTTTTGGAGTAGTAATTATTTGTTGAAATGAAGCTTGAGTTATTTCAAAAATTAAAAGAATCAATTTGGTTTAATGATATTATGAAGTAAGATTTATAATATTACAAATTATAAATGGGGAGGGGGGGGGTTCATTACATTTAGCAATTTGTAATTACTGGAAAGATCTATTACTTCTTAATATAAAAAATTAAATATTCTATATACTGAGATATAATAATACCAATTATTCTATTTTGTGGATCACGGAAATTGTTTCGATTCATCGTTTTAGTTTATATAAAAAAGTTTAATATTTCAATTCAGAACTAGGACGTGTAAAAGCTGAGTACTTAAAAGGTTTCATGTTCTTAAAAGTTATGTTGTTGCTGATGTTAAAAGGTTTTTCTCTGATCAAAAAGCATCATAATAAAAAGATTGATATTTAGATTTTGATGAAGAGTAAAACAAACCTATTCAAAAAGAGTTATTTTTCTTTCAAATAGCAAAAATATTGTATGTAAAAATGTTATCCTTATTTAACTGTTTAACAAATTATTATTAAATATAGTTTTTGTATTATTAGTTATTAAGACTAGAACCTTTTTTGTTGTATACACAATATTAAAATAATTTTGATTTGAAGTAAAACAAAATATAATTTTAATAATTGTAAAACTATTTATTAACTAAAACTAAATAATTACTTACATATTTACAAGATTTTTATAACAATATTAGAATTCTCTTTAACTTTTATATGAATTAAAATTCATCAAGATAAATGTTGAATTAGTTAAATAGTTGTTGAAAATGTGTTTATTTATTTATTTTTTTAAATTTTAGGTAGTCACGGTGCAAGTGGTAAACATGAAAGTTGGGAATTTGATTCTGGTGCTCGAGATCTCAGTCCAGAGCCCAACACCCTTTATAAATTGATAGAGGCTGCTGGAGGTACAATATCAGGATGTAGTAATGATTTGTTAGAATTGGCTAACAAGGTGAGTAATTTTTGAAAAAATCTGTACTTATTTTTTATATGCTTGGCATTTAAATTTGCTTGAAATAATTGATCTTGACGTGATTCTTGTCAAAATTCTTCCTATTACATTATTTTATTAGTTTATTTATCAATATGTAGAGATTTTATGTAAAACATCATTATCTATCAATAATTTGATATACTAAAGGAACATAATGTAAGAAAGAGAAAAATTATTAAAAGCATAATTTTTAATAAAATTATATTTGTATTTTAAATAATATTAAGAAAGTGTACCAATAGATAATCAATACATTTTCTGTTAATATTCTGCCACTTTCTTTTTTTGCTATTTAGTTTTAAATAAAATTCCACTTAGATAAATATCTTTTTTTTTTCACTGATCAAGAAAAATATTATATTTCAGATCTTTTTATTATCCGAAATTGCAAATCATATTTAATTAAATACTAAATGTAGAATTTTATTTTCTTTAATTTCTATATTTTTGTTTAATCTGTACATTAATAAATAAAAAAATGTTTCTTGAAATTACGGAAGGTTATAAAATTTAAAACCATGTTTTTCTATTATTCAATTTAATTAATAAAAAAATAAATGAATAGTTTAAAAAACTAAGAAAACGCGCTTTTAGAGTTAATCAGACTAAAAAGTAAAAAATAAATTAATAGTTTAAAAAAACTAAAAAACACGCTTTTAGAGTTAATCAAACTAAAAAGTAAAAAATAATTGTTAACATAAGAATAAAATGACTGACGAGAAAATGAATGTCATTGTTCTAAAAGCGTGGGGTGCTTTGTATGACATTTTTAAACTAACTCTGCATTTCGGAATGAAACTAGTGAAAAATTATAACGATTGATATCGAGCACCTCACGCTTTTAGAACAGTGAGATTCATTTTCTCGTCAGTCATTTTATTCTTATGTTAACAATTATTTTTTAGTTTGATTAACTCTAAAAGCGTGTTTTTAGTTTTTTTAAACTATTAATTTATTTTTTACTTTTTAGTTTGATTAACTCTAAAAGCGTGTTTTTTTAGTTTTTTTAAACTATTCATTTATTTTTGACTTTTTAGTTTGATTAACTCTAAAAGCAGGTTTTTTAGTGTTTTTAAACTATAATATTTAAATGAGATCCTGGTACGGAGGAGTGGAACTATAGTTCTTACAATAATGTAATTGTGAGTAAAACAAAGGCTAAATGTGAATAGTCCGTTGTGCCACTGTCCCATGTAGGTTTGAATGTCTTTACTGAATACTTTCATTCTACATGGTTTAATTGCTCTTCATAAGTTGAAATAAAATTTCTAATCCTGGCGATCCTAATTATGATGAGATAATAAACTTATCAAACTATTTTATTGTCGTCGGTCCTTGATAAGTCTACAACGTTTAAATTAAATCTGATCGCTTAAAGTAGGGCAAAATCGGGCCCAAAGAGTCAATTACAAACAAACAAACAAACATACAGGTGAAACTAATATAAAAGCGTATTAAAAAGAATCAACTGTTTTCTTTCTGAAAGATGCCTGTAAATGTTTCTTTGCAGCTTAAATAGTGTATATGAGGAGAAACAGATCTCCAGGGCAAAAAGTCAGTTACATACATACAAACATACAGGTGAAGCTAATAAAAGCATATTAAAAATGAGTTTTTTTGGCAAAATATTTGCATATAAAAGTAACAAATTCAATGAGAATAAATGAAGTTTCAAAAAGAATTTTGAGTTACAGAAACTGTGTATTAACAGGAATATATTTATATATGTTTTTTCCCCTCTCATTTTTTTTAGTGATTCAGCCATGAAGTTAAAGAGATCTATGCTCAAACATTATTTTCCAGATGTTTAATTTTTTTAGGTTCAAAATAGAAATTATATATATATATATGTATGTGTGTGTGTGTGTGTGTGTGTGTGTGTATACATGATTCGGTACTTACGTATTAACGGTACCTTGGCGACAGACTTGGCGGTTTTTAAGTGTCGCCAATCTAACAGCTACTAAGGTTACCGAACCAATAAAATAGATTGGTGCCATTTAAAAACCGCCAAATCTGTAGCTGCGTTTGGCGCGTGTGCTCTTTATTGGCGCAACTGTCGCCAAGGTACCGTTAATACGTAAGTACCCATGATTCATTTAAATTTATATTTCTCTTTCTATAAGAAAAATATAAGCTAGAATTGCAGTTGAATGAATTTGCCAAACAGTGGTCTTTTCATTTTCAGTACTAATTTGTCAATATCAGTCCAATATTGACATATATGTTTGCCACTAGCCCTCTAAATTTTCATCTGTATACATTGATATGTAACATTTCTTAAATTTTTTTTTTAGAAAGAATCCGATATCATATTAAATGTATTAGATTCTGTATAAGAAAAAAAATCAAGTTTTTATGCTATGTCCTCTGTATTACTATTCTATTAGAAATAATTTTTATTTTTTTACTTGTTAAAACTTAAATTATCTCTTTGAATAATTTTTTAAAATTTATTTTATTTTTTTACTAATGTAGAAACACACACAATGCAACTTTAGAACAATATTTTTAAATATGTGTAAAATTTATTTGGGAATAAAAGTTTTTAGTTTTGGATTTTAACGTATGTATGCTATAGAAACATGAATAATTTTTCCATTAATGAAAAAATGATTATTTTAATTCTTTTACATTTATACTTGTTAAATATTTATTAATAATTCATATTATTTTGCATTATGCAGTATGTTACAGGCAGCAAAAGTTGGTTTTTAAAAATGTATATCAACTATTTGAAGTAATCAGAAAGAAATTATTAAAAAGTAAATCTATTCATTTTAGATTTTCTATGCTTTCATAACAAAAATTAAATTCAATAATTTTGATTCAAATTTAAATATATTAAATTAAAGAGAAAAAAATTTCATAAATTTATATTAAATTCCATCTAGAGAAAAATTTGTTTTTGCCATTAAAATAATAAAGATTTTTTTAATTTCTGATTTTCTTTTAGAAGAAATTTTTTAGTATACTTTGAAATTCTTTATAGCAAATTTAATTTATGCAAATTTAAAATTTGTTGGATGTAAAAATTCTATATTTATGTTGAAAAAATTTTAGTAATTTTTTTTTAATCAAAAGTCTAATTATAATCAAGATTGATAAAAAAAAATTCAATATATTATTACTTATTAATAGAATAAAGTGAGAAAACTTTTTAATTTCTGTTTCTATTTTATTTGATCAACTAGTATAGTTTAAATAGCAATTATTCAATATTAATTAAACACATTTCTTAAAATAAATTATTTAATTTTTATAAAATTAGCTTATTTATTATTTTTTTTAGGCTTTTGATCACCTATTCTACATTTAAGAAAAAATTAATTATATACTAGTTTGAAAAAAGAAAACAGGTTTTTTATAGGTTAATTACATTAAGTTAAAAATTATGTTTATTTTTACATCAAATTTTTTCTATGAAAAAGAACCCTTCAATTTCATATATTAAAAAGAGTAAGCATTGAATTGCTAAGTAAACAAGTTAGACATGTTTTTCAACAGAAAATTGTAATTTAAGAACCTACAATCCTTCTAGGACTTTTGTACAACATGTTTTTTCCCTATATTTATCACAACTTATTAATAGTAACTAATAATAATAATTATTATTATATTCAATGATTTTGTTATCTTCAAAATTATCTAAATAGATATAAAAAAAATTTAAATATTTTTTTTTCCATTATGTCAATAATTATATTTTTAATGTGTTTTTCTGTTTAAAAATCAAAAGAGAAGATAGAAAATCACTTGATTGTTAAAAATCCATACCATCACATAGCTCAATTATTCTTTATGACCAATACACAGATTGTTAGTCACTTACGGCTGGTTTTTGATTTGCTGTTGTCTCATCTCACATACCGTTTTTATTCTTTAAAAAGATATGCCATAGATAATTAAAAGAACTTTTAGATTTTAAAGTTTAAAACATGGAGTCTCATACAGGCCTTTATTTAATAATAAAAAAAATACTGATATAAATATGTTTTTATTTGGTATTTTCTAATATATTGTGGACAACTTTTATTCATATCTTGCTTAAATGTATCAATAAAAGTTTTTTTTTTTTTTTTTTTTTTTAATATTTAATGACAACCATTGGCTTTGATTGTTTAAAGAATTCATTTCATATTTTATAGAATTGTTAAAAACATTCCATAAAATATAAATAAAATTTCCATAAAATTTCTTTCCAAGAAGTAGCTGTTATTTCTGGATAATGTAAAATATATATCCCCATATATTTGTAAATAGGTTTTTTTCAGTCTTGAATATTAATAAATTAAAAATAGATGCCATTTTACTAATAAATTTGTACTTGGTTACCAAGAAAATTGAATCAAATTCTAAAATTTTTAATAATTTAATATAATGAATATTGCATATTGAATTTCTTATTCATCTGCCATTAAATTACCTTTTGTCATTATATATTTGTGACATATATTAGCTTCCTTTTTTATTAAAAATATTTGATTAATTATTAAAAAATAGAGGATATGTTTCTTTTTACCTGAAACTTCATTTCTTAAGTTTTGTTTACCATTTACAAACATAGGTGAATAGCTTATACCACCTGATCTTTTAGTTTGATACATGTATATTGGCTACATTGTAAAAATAAGTGATGCTGCCTTTGATAGCCTTATAATAATGAGTCTTTTTTTTTTTATGTAAATATTTATTTCAAATTGAAATGTGAGATTATAAACTTATCAAATACACATACTTTTATATGTAAATGTAAATATTTTAACAAGTATGTATATTGTTTATATATAATTTGAATGAAGAGATGATAAAAAGCATTTACATTTCTTTTACAAATTTTTCATTGTGTGGTTTTTATAAGTAAAGCTAATTTTTTTATTGTTGTATTGACAACTAAAATTTCAAAACTAATCATAAGTTGTTTTAGAACCAGTTTGATAAATTTATGCAAGGCATTCAGTAATCATTCAATTTAATGTGATTTGTATTGCATAATTATACATGTTCAGTAAGAAATTAAAAAGTTTTTTCTTCTTTTGTATCCCTTTAACTACAACTTCTACCCTATAGATGAAATAACTTCCACTAAGCATCTAAATAAGAATTATCTTGTAAAATTTTTAGTAAGACTGTAGTTAAATATTTTAGAACTTATGTTAAGTAAATTGCAATTTTAATTAAATTTTTGGTTAATATAAATATTTAGTATTATAAAAAATAATACATATTATTAAAAGTTTTATTTTTTAAACTAATTAAAATTCTTCAATTTGTATTGTAAAATTAATAAACATAGCTTAAATTTTAATAAAATAAATTTAATTTCAAATTTTGTTTTAAAATGTTAATAAACAAAAGACATATTTAAAAATTACTTAAATTTAATTTTTGTTCGTCAATCATGGCTTATAAAAATTTTTTCACTGTTTTAACATTTGAAATCTATCTTGTTGCAAGTCGTCTGTTCCTGCTGCCATCTATTGAATAATAAAAGAGTTACTCCTAATATTGATTTAAAATGTAGCATTATTTAATTTAATTTGGATTGCTTTATTCGGAAAATAATATTATTTTATTTTATTTATTTATTTATTTTGTTCATAACGAATATTAGAGTATGATTAGCAATATTATAAATACCTTTAAATTACAATTAATTTGAAATAACTTTACTTGATGTAATATCTTATTAGAAATTGAAAGGATTATTTACTTTAAAAATTTCGAATTAGACATACAAAAATACTTTTTAAGTTAGTTATAATTCATTGTCAGAAGAAATTGCTTACGATGAATAGGTTCTTTCCAAATACCGATTTTAAAAGATCGTTATGCTACAAGCCGTCGATAGCTCAGTTGGCAGAGCGGTGGACTGTAGAGGAATTATGTAGTTATCCATAGGTCGCTGGTTCGACTCCGGCTCGACGGATGTGGATTTTTTTTTGTTTAAAAAAAAAAAATAATAATAATAATTTAATTGCTGAATTTGGATAAATCTTCCTTAATGTACTTAGTATATTGCTTTGAAAATTCACTTGATTCTATTTTGCTAAAAAATATTAGTTTTCATATTAAAGAACAGCTAATTATGTATTCTTATAAAAATAATGTTGTTTTTGATAATACTTGTAAAAAAGTTTTTAACTAAACAAAAATTTATTAGCATGATTTTTTAATTTTTGAAAATTTTATCAAATATTTTGTGTTAATTCATTTGGCATGTTTATTTACACGAATTAACAATTGAATATTTCTTTGATAGGCCGATATTTAAATATGATTTTAAAATTCGAGGAAATATTCTTATCTAGTGAAATATTTTGATCATTTAAATTGTCCGTTTGTATGAAATCATTTAAAATAAGGCATTATTATGGCTTACAATTACTTTGCTGTTAACTGATTTTATGGATGGTTCCAGTTAGGGTGTTTTTTTTTTTTTTTTTTTTTTTTTTCCCGTGTCTTCTCATCCGCTCTGCACATGTGACTTAAATAAATGTGCCGCACATTTTTTTTTTCGAAAAGATTTTCTGACATTTCTTCTCCATTCTAATTTATAGCACATCGTACTAAATTTTTTCGTAAATTTGATAATAATTTTTATTTACATTAAAATCGAAGCAGTTTGGATTGAAATTAGGGAGGAAAGGCAATAAGGGGTCGGGAATATATAATTTCGAAAATAAGTCTTATATTTATGCATATTTCATAATTTTATTTTACTTTAAAAATCTTCAAATTGTTATTATTACTTTTAACTGTCTAATAGTTTTATGTTCATTTCAACTTCCGCTGGTTTTTTATGTATTATTTTTAACAAACACATGCATGCTACGCATTGCAACTAATGATATATTTTATGCAATGAAGCTAGACAAACAATAGTTTTTTTAATAAGCATCAACCGATCCGAAAATTTGTTAATCCCCCCTCCCCTTTCCTTAAGAAACCATAAATATTTTAAAGTAAATTTGACAATTTAAATTCTTTGCTTTTTTATTTGAATTAATAATACTTTCTTATGGAAATGCTAGATTTTTTTTTATCGTGTGTGAATATGATATTCTCCTGATTAGGTTCGTGGTGGCTCCAAAATAGTGAAGCTAGAAAATAAATAAACAAAAAATAATAATAATAATAATAAGAGTACAAATTATTATTTAAAACAAATTAATCACCTCCTTTCAAAAACTTTTATTTAAAATAAAGTCTGATTTTCACGTGGTTTTATTTATGTGTGTTTTAAAACTGGGTGCGCAGAAGATCTACCTCCCCGTGGTGCACCTGGTAACACTTTTCAGTGGCTAAAAGAGCTGCAACTTGGCATTATTGTTAGATGAAGAATGTCTGTTTCAGAATGTTTTGTTGTATTATTTTGTTGTTGTTGTATGTTTTTTCATTGTTCCTTTTTTGTTGTAACTGTTCATAATCTGCCATTGGAAAAAAAAAAAAAAAATGTTTTAAAACTGGCATGAAATATGTGTTGCTAAATCTGACGATTGATCCATATCAAGTCACGTGCTCTGCAGTTCATTTTAAAATATCTGACTTTCGAATTATAAACAAATTATTGTTTCAATTTCCTCAAAATAATATCTAAGGATCGTGTTATGTTTATAAAAGTTAATTTAACCATAACTTAACAGACTTTTCTATCAGAATTTGGTAGTTTTTAAACAATTGCTTCTTCTAGAATTTCTAGTTATCAAATTTTCGTATATTCCTGTGGTTGTTGAATTTGATAGTTCTTATAGTAACTTGACTATTTGCTTCGTAAAATATCTTAGGATAGTTAACAATGGTGAACTTTCATATGTATTTGTCCAGCAAAGTATGTTCACATATGATAAATGAAATTCATGAGTGGATTTCAGTTTTTTAATTTTAAAAATTAAATCAACATTATTATTTTTTTATATTTTATTTATTTTGTATATTAGACCGTTAATTTCAAGATATTTTTTGATAAGTAAAATCACTTTTTACTCATCTCATTTATTTATTTTTTTTTTTTAAATATGGATCCTCGAACTATGTTATATATTCTTTAGATTATTATAATAATAAAAATATATAATAAGCTGGATTTTATATTCTTAAAGTTATAACTGATAAATTTATTTTGAAATACTTCAAAAATTATTATCTTGTTATCAGTGTAGTCATTAGAAACAATTTCAATGTATTTATACATTTTAGTATAAAAAAAGAATAAAAATTAAATAAATGTGAAAAATATGCAATATTATAAGCTATGAAATATTATAATTATATTTAAGTTGACTTAGTCATTCATCTGATTATTTTGAAAAGATGCATGTAGTTTTAAATAGAGATGTTGGAAAATCATATTTTTCATAAATATGTAAATGTACTATAGACAAATTTATGATATTAATAATTAATATATAAGAACACAAATACAACTTTGAGGAAAATACAAAAATATTTCGCGGACTAATTTTTTTAACCCTATTTTTAATCTTTTGATTTTTATTTAGAGAAGGGTTGGAAGGGAGATAAAAACAGCTTGATTTCATCTGTGTGGATTGTTCAGTTGGTTATCTGGTGCCGTGTCCATCTTTTGGCTTTTTTTTTTACATGCTGTGCATCACACTGAAATTTCCCGTGTGAATCCTGTTTCTACTTTTTCGTTTCTCCGTATCGCACCGCCGTTCCTGGGGCTATGTACCCTTCTACTAGTTAGAAAGGGGAGGGTGGAACATTGATGATCCTCATGTGGACCTGCCCTTTGCGTAGCTTTGTGTCTAAAAGAGCTCGGGTTTGTTTCCTGGTGTGTAAGATGCTGATGGTGATCAGTAGTGAGTGTTACGTTCATGGGTCGGATTCCACATTTGATTCTGTAAACCTTAGAGAAAATTGACCTACTTTTCAACTTATTCAATATCTCGTTCAATGTTCCTCTGATATCAATTTTATTTCAGTAATGTATAATTTAATTTTCACTGCAGCTTTTGTATATTTTTAAATACTCTTGAAATAACGTAACAAATACTGTAGATAAGTCTACTCGGAGTTAGAAAGTTCAATCAATAAAATAGTTTTATTGCGTGATTAGGAGCTTGATGGCCGAGTGACTAGCGCTCGGTGCCTCAGGTTTCTGATTCTAGTCCCGGTGGTGCCATGGATGTTTGTAGTGGTTCGGAATCCATTTAATTCGTAGATCCCCGTCTATGACTATTGACAACCCAACCCATAAAAAAAAAAACTTCAAAAAATAAACATTTCCTGTCTCGAAATATGCCAGTAGACCAACGACCTTGGTCCACCAAAGGTCTGTTTGATTGTATGACTAATCACTTGAGTTTCTGCTTTCATGCAGTGAACTTGGTGCCTTATGCTCAATAAGCCATTGATTTGCGTATCTTTTTTCAATTCTTTCTATTAGCTCCCACTCTCCCTATATATATCTTGTTCAAATTTTCAATCGTTAATAAAATACTTTTTATTCATCCACTCAAGTTCGAATACATTTTTTTTAACTTGTAGTAGATAACGATGTTAATACAGTTTTTTCAAATATTAATTCAGTAATTAAATTTAATTAATTAATTTTCTTACTTCTCTTCAATTAATTTACTTCCTTAGGGGTAGTAGTTTTTTTTAGAATTAAGTTGCATTTATCTACCAATAGATGGCGCTAGATAAACTTTAAAAAACGAATGAAAATTATTTATAAAAGACTTTCTGCAATATAGTAAAAAAAAAGTAGGAATTGACTTTATTTTTTTTTTTTTT
>BPLQ01011923.1:26824-175585 GCA_021605075.1 Caerostris darwini | reverse complement strand
TTTTTTTTTTTTTTTTTTTCAAGTTATTTAAAGTAAATTATATTTCATTTTGCGGGAAATGTCCGTAGACAAATAAATATAGGAAACCCGAATTTGACAACGTTATATTTCACAACGAGTGAATACTCAGCCCTGATGTCATGTGACGGAATAAATGGGACTCGTTTCCCGATCTGGCGTTTAATCCTATGCTTCAGGGAAGTCTATCCTTCAATCGTCGTTCTCTATTGGAGTTGAAAATGAAGAAAATTTCTCTCATCGATAGCGATTCCTTTTAGTGAGTGGAAGTTGAATTGATACGATCATATGTGTCAGAATCTATTTTGACTACGGATATTTTATTAAAAGGATGCATGGCGAAATAATGTGAATGTTTGATTGTAATATATATATATATATATATAATTTGAAAAACATGTTTTGTAAAAAGCATTTCTGGAATGCTGTATTTCATTGATAAATAAATTTAAATTTCACATTCTCTGAACGAAATGTGGAATCACTTAGAAAGACGCATAATTAATTTTTTACTAATTAAATATACTAACTTGAGCAAATAGATTAATTCTGTATTTATGATTATTTTGTATTAAAATTATAATTAAATATGTTGAACTTGTTTATATTCTAGTCCAAAAAATTCAGGCTGGTATTCCTCAAGGTTCAATACTAAGTCCGTTTCTCTGCAGCCTTTGAAATAAATAAATAAATTTTAAAAAAGAATTACATTCCGAAATTTATAATGTGAAAAGCTATAAATGTCTTTTTGCAGATGATACAGCACTCCTTACTCAAGGTCATAAATATTTTATCATTAATAGAAACCTTCAGAATTATCAACTTGAACAATGGTTTATTAAGTGAAAAATTCAATTAAACGTTGAGAAAAGTGAAGCAGTACTATTCATGCGTAAAAGGGTTCTTAACACTCCTTCTATCAAAATTTATAATAATCCTATTAATAAGACTGGGCAGGCTAAATATTTGGGTGTAATCTTAGATCGTAAATTGAATTATGTTCTTTACATTAACTATCTTAATAGATGAATTCGCGTACTGTATCTACTTATTTGTAGGAACTCTACTATATTCTTGGAAATAAAAAACTCATTTATCTTGCTTACTTGCGTCCAATACTTGTACATGCGAGTCCTGTTTGGAGATGTATTACTCCGTCGAATTTCGAGATCATACAAAGACTTGGAAAATAAAATTTTACGTATGATTACAAATTCGCCCGGGTTTTTCCGAAATGTAGATAATAGACATGCTCTTTCCCTCCCAAGTTTTAATCAATTTGTTTACAAAATTGCACAAAATTTTTATAACTCCATTCCAAAGGCAACTATGATTACGATATTTCCAATACCAAAAATCGCAAAAGACCTCATGCTGTTCGGAATATTATTCATTAACGTTTCGATATCCTCCTTTCTGAATTACCATGCTGTTTCTCCGCTGAGTCACAATTTCCCCTCTTAAATTGTTTTTGTTTCTGTTGTTTATTTTTTATTGCCCTTTTATTTTTTTCCCCTTTAAACCTGCATTCCTTACTAAAAAATTATAATAATAATAATATAAAAAATTTATATATGTGCATATGTTTTTTAATTACTTCCTTAAATCCCCTTTCTATCTAATCAATGGGTTCAAAGCAGGGGTAGTCAACCTAAATGATTTTACGGGCCACTTTGGAAATGCATCCTAACTCCGCTGGCCGCATATAAAATTATATATCCCCATATTAGATTTAGACCCACTATAGATATTTTTTGCTGTGAAAAATTGAAACATAATGAGTTATTATTATTATGTTTACTATTATTTTTACATTAAATAGAGATAATATAATAATAATGATATAAACTCGCATTGTAAAGAAATATATAACACTACAAATGAAATATAAAAAATATATTAATATAAATGAAATAAAAAAAAATGAAAACATTAAGAAATATTTATTTTAGTAGTTTGATATTTGTTTCTTCACTCTTTCACTTAGCTTTTACAAATCGATCTCAATTTGGGTAGTTGCAAAACATCATAATTGGTGTTGAAAGTTAGCGTCCGTTATGTCTGAGCGTGTTTTGTGAATTTCATTTTCGAAAAAAAACGATTCACAGGTGTAAGTTGAACCAAAAGCGATAACAACATTTTGTGCCAAATTTCTCAAATTGTATCATATGGATGCGCAAATAATTTTTTTTTTTTTAATACATTGGTTTTCACTACTTTGGCCATTATAAAATAAATGTAAAAGTGTGATGATTTTGAGTGATTTAAAAGTGTGATAAACCTCACGGGTCGGAAAAATGTTCAAAGCGGGCCGCGGGCTAGCCACCCCTGGTTTAAAGCTTAAGAAGCTTCTCTGATTCACGAAGCAGGAGATAGAGGTTGCTATGAAACCTAGACTCTCCGTCACCCTGGCAAATAATCGACGTCTTTAAATTTGTTTAAAAGACTGATGAGTTAGTTAAATGTACCCGAAACTTAGTAAATAAGCAAAACCGCCCATTTCCTGTGTTCACCGTGAATTCTCCATCACGAATGAATGGAATGAGTTTTCGATTAATTTGAGGAAACATGCAGGAGGGTGCGAACTTCCCAGTTACTATTTCTAAGGAAGTTATAATAAATTGCGGTGATGCCAACGCGTTTAACCAAGGGATCAACGAAGATCTTTTTATATACCATTTATTTCTGTGTATAAGGGGAGACTAAAGCTAAAGTACGGGGGTTGGCTTTTTTGAGTTCCCTAATCTCGCGAAAAACGTAGGCTTTTTTTCGCTAGTCGAGCGCAATTATTCGCCGAATAATAAAAATAAATAATTAATAAAATAATACAACTATTCGTGTGAAAATTTGATAATTGGGGATCTTATTATTTCTAAGGTTCATACAGATTTAAATTGATATCTGAATTAAAATTGGATCAGTAATTTCTTTATATTTAATATCAAATTAAAATTTGTATTAAAAATAATATAAAATTAGAATTGGATTTAATCTCAAATATTTGTTGTTGTTTCTTATCCCACTTGGTCGACAGTAAGACCAAGTCCATGAATAAAATACATTTTTTTTTTCCCTTGACATTGCGCGACCTGATGGCTAATTGGCTAGCGCTCTGGCCTTTGGTACCACAGGCTTCAGGTTCGAATCTTGGTGGTGACATGTTTGATAGTGATTCGGAATCCACGTTAAGCTGTAGGACCCAGTCTAATTAGCCTAAAGTGTGCAAAAAATTGACCGTACAGTGACAAATTAAACTAAACCTTGACATTGCGGCACAAATATATAGAACACCCAAAGGGAGAACCATTGGGTAACCATTTTATTCACCTTTTACAACATGCATTGACTATAGTGGGATTCATTATAGCCCGAACCCACACTGGGAATAATTTATAAATATTTAGATATTTTTAAGAAAATAACGATGGATAAATAAATACCGAAAAATTGGCATTTTCTTTTTTAATATGTTTGGTGTATTTTTAGCCAAAGTGATGCAATATTTACGATCTAACATATAGTTTTTTTTGCTTAGCTGTGTTTTAAAATTCTTATAAACCTATTTTATTTGTAATTAATATTCTTATAACTTAAAAACTATAACACTGAGATATTCAATTCTTTTTCTCTCTGACTCCATTGTACTTATATCAAGTGCATAGTCAAATACGGCGAAAAAAATCTAGTTAACCAATTTAAATCTCATTTTTAAAATTAAAATCGATAAACAAATGTTTTCATTTTTTTAGAGACTGCAAAACAGGTTAAACACTTTTTTGTTGGAATGGTTCTGACTTTCGATTTTTAATCTTCATTTATTTATTTATTTTTGAAAGATATATATATATAAATAAATAAATATTATTATTATTTATATATATTATGGTGTTTGCTGAAGCGAGGCGGTTATGCTTGTTAACTGGAAATAAAATCATTAATTTTACTATTTTTCTGAAATTTTTGTAAAATCAAAATATAAGATAAATACTATTATACAAAACAAAACAAAGAAAAAAAAGAATAAATTTAATATTTTCTGGCTTTATTGATTTTTTTTTTTTTTTTTTTTTTTTTTTTTTTTTAGTTTTTTAGGTTTTGTTTAAAAATAATTTAAATGCAAAACGTAATATACATAAAAAATAAAGATTAATTGGTGTTTATTTTTGAATTTTTATATAATAAATTTGTATTGCAATTGTAAACTTTTTTCGAAAAATTATTTAAATTTTGTCGTTATTATGATAGAAAAGATTTATTTAATTTTTTCTATTTGTAGAATATAAATCTTTCATATACAAAATAATTTTTCATTTTGGAATGGTCATAGAGTAAATGAAATATTCGTAAATAAATAAGTGTAAAATAAAAATTTTATTTTACAATTTAACATTTTTTGAATGACATATACTGTTTTCAGATATCTGGCACATTGACTTGAGGTCGTTCACTACTATTCAGATTTACCCAAAGTTTATAATAACAGGCGTGCTACACTGCATCCACATTTTTACATCCGCTGTTTGGAATGAACATCCCAGAGGGGACATTCATTGGGAGTAGCACCATCCTGGCCTCCAAGCCGAGCCTAGCGACATTATTTTACGGCCTACAGAATTTATCGCATCAATTTCCTGGACAAAAGAGCTTTAGACTCAACTTCGCATTTTGTGTTACAAACCGAGTATTTCGATTTGAAACCTACTTGTTATATACCAGGCTTTTCCAACTTTGAAGCGGATGGTAGCCAATTGGCTAGCGCTGTGGCCTTTGGTACCATAGGCTTCATGTTCAAATCCTGCCGGTGGCATGGATGTTTGTGAGGGATTCGGAATCCACGTTAAACTGTAGGTACCGGTCTAGTTAGCCTAGACTGCGGAAAAAATGATCATAGAGTGACAAACCCAACCGTGAATTGGGATTTAAAACTATGTTACTTTTGATGAATTCTTCCTTATTCTTTCGTTGCAATAGCTGTCGATCTCTGAGTTTTATGTGTCGAAAATTGCAGAATTTGAAAATATTAAATATTGCAATACATTCTGTGTCAAGTATAAATAAAGGTCTAAAGCATCTAAAACATTTCGTGTCATTTTAGGGGGAGGGGGTGGGGGAGTGACCAAATACAAAAAATCCATTTTCCCCCCCTATGTTCTGCCGAAGCTTGAGCGTTTATTAAATTTTTATTAAGTATTATTTAATATTGGAAAGGGAATTAAATAAAGAATTTACGCAACAATTGCACTTTTTTTTCTTGCTTTATGTTTATTCGGTAAAATGCTATTAACTGGCAAAATAATATATACATTTATAATTTCAAAACGTGTTGTCTTTAAATCTGAAAATAGGATGAATCCTTTACAAGCGTAGATGGTTGTGACTGACTATCAGCGCATACAGTCTTTTCGAATTTTGTAAATCTTGTAAGCTTTTTTAGATCATACTCCTATTTCAATCATAGCTTACTTAAATTGAGTATTACAACTAAAATGGCCACATAACTCTCCTAGTTCCAAATGCGGCCACTACATTGGCAGAGCGAGTATGCCCAACGTACTCCATGCTATGTTCCCACTCTTTTCATCAAAGCACTTTCTAGCAACCCTATTCCCAAACTTCCGGTAGAGTCGGCGGCTGAAGTAAAGAGACCGGACCGCTTTCTGGCGAACTTCCGATTCCGAAGGAATTATGTCTTTCCCTCCCTTCTCTAGAAATTTATGGCAGGCATAAATTGATATGCCGACGTCGGATTTTATTTTCCTTCTTGATCTTTTAGTATTTGGTTATGTTCTGTCTCCTAAGTCGCTGGAGATCCGATCGTGTATTTCGGTATGTATCCCGACTATAAATTTGGTGGCTCTTTGCGTTTATTGTTTGGGGGGCCTTTATTTATGATCTCTTCTTCCCCCTTTGTAGATGCTTTTGTTGGACCACATGCAAATGATGGGTAGTATTTATCCTGCAGAATGTTTTTAGGAACTTTAAGGTGTTTTCGTCTCGTATATATACATTTCTGGTATACTATTCCCATGCAAGGAGTACCAATTTCGAATATTTGCCTATATTTTTTTACGAGGCTTTCGTAACTTTACGAGAAAATTCTACTCTTCTATCATTTCGTGTAAAAACTGTTATATAACAAATCTATCATTTTCCCCTTTATGTTATGAGATAGAAATGTATGTAATATGTGAGTAAAAGAGTATATATAAAAGTTCTATATAATATAAGGATAAAAAAGAATTTTTGTTTAATAATTTTTTGAAACATTTCCCTTATTATTATATCTTCTGTACTGGCATTGCAACCTTGTACAGGCTTGAGCCTCCAACACAACAACTCTCCATCTGTATCGTTCAAATGCCAATCTCTTCCAGTTAATAATTTTCAGTTGTCTAAGATCCTCTTCGACACTATCGATCCACTTTTCCTTTGGTCTTCCTATTGTTGAACAATTTACATAACATAATCCTTTTAATGATGTTCTCCCATCTCTGCGATGAACATGTCCGAAACAGCGGATTCTTTTCTATCTCACAATGTCTGTATTTTTAATTAGGTGTTCAATTTCGTTCTTTGGTCTTCTAATCTATGTATCATTGTCAACTCTTTGTCACAAAATTTTCCTCTCAAATGTCCTGATGCAATCCAATATGTAAAAATCGGCCTTATTAGAGTCTTATAAATCAAAAGTTTTGTTTTTCGTGAAATAAATCTGTTGTATAACTTTTTATTCTCTTAAAATGCTCGATTACCGGCTTGGACTCTTTCACATATTTCTCTATGAATACTATTGTCATTACTTACGATAGTTCCCAGATATTTGGTATGTGATATTCCTTCAAAAGTCTTCCCTCCGATGTCAATATTTCTTGGTCTTCTTTTGGATTCATTGGGTGATATTATCATATATTTTGTCTTACTTTCATTGATCTTTAATCCAATTTTACTTGCATTGTTTTCCAACTTTTTAAAATTTTTCTTCAAAGTTTGTTCGTTTCTTGAAATGATCACAAGATTATCAGCATATGTGCAGATTTGGCTGGATCTTTTGAAGTTTGTGACTGTACAATCAGTTCTATTGCTATATATAAATTCCATTTTTATACGCAATCAAAAGTGGTGTTAACTAACACACCAGATTCAATGAGTCCAAAAAAGTTAATTGCACTTCAATGTGATGTTTTACAGTTTAGAAATATTGATGACTTACTTGATTTTATAAGGAAAATGTGTACTAGTTTCTCATTTCAACGCTTTGATACTATCTTTAAAGTTCTATAGAATATACTCAACAACAATATTGAATACTAAGCGCGTATTTTAATTGTTGGTAAAGTATTCTGCTCATGTAGGACAAAAAGAAATCTTAAAGAATGGTCTGATTATAAAATCTCATCAAGACAATCTGTGTCATTAATAAAATTTTCTAAACTTTTGAACAAATTGAAAAAAAGCGATAACTGCATGGAAAAAAAAAATCGTTTGTTTTATGTAGATTATTACATTTCCTTCTCAAGTATGATGTTAAATGTTTGTCAAATAAAATTCGTCCCAAAAATCTGCTATACTTTTGAAAAATGTATAAAATTTAATGGAATTTTGTTTTTATTGATTTTCTTACTTTTAAAGAAAGTAGAAGTGAACAATGCTAATAAAACAAACGTTATCTTTAAATATCAGAAGCGTGTTTTACGAATGTAACGCGTGGAAAAATGAACAATAACGTAGTAGGAAAAAAAAAATTTCAAAGTTACAGAATAATTGTGTTAAGGAAATAAAATCAGTTTTAAATACTAGGGGTATCGGTAAAAGATCACACACGATTTGCCAGACGGAGAACCTTGGTTGCAATCTCTATCTCCTGCTTTGTGAATGAGAGAAGTTTCTTAAGCTTTAAGACCATTGATTAGATAGAAAAAGGAATGATATATATATAAATATATAAATAATTAATAAGTTAATTTTTTAAATAAATTAATAATAATAATAAAATATATATATATATATATTATTTTTATTATTAATTTATTTAAAAAATTAACTTATTAATTATTTAAATTTATATATATTATTTTTATTATTAATTTATTTAAAAAATTAACTTATTAATTATTTAAATTTTTTTAATTAATAAAAAAATTTATGCATTTATAATTTTTTTATATTATTATAATTTTTATGAAGGTAATAAAAAATAAACAATAGAAACAAATTGTGACTCAGCGGAGAAACTACATGGTAGTTCTGAAAGGAGGATATCGAAACTTTAATGAATAATATTCAGAAAAGCGCGAGGTCTGTTGCGATTTTTGAAATCAGAAATGTCGCAACGGTAAAAAGTCGTAAACAGTTTAGTCATTTGTTTATATTTGATTATCTGAGAGGTAAAATCATTGTATTACCATGGATTCCGGGTTATTGTAACATCTAATTAACGAAACAGTTGACGAAGAACACGAAATAAAATATCATACAATTCAACATAATTATACGTTCGCAAACTTTCAAAAAGGCAAAAGAGGGATCAACGATGAGGATGATGTGTCCTCTTGAGAGAGTCATACTTTTGGAGTTGGAAGAAGAGTTGCCATTGCCTAAACAGAGATTAGACTTCTTTTGGTGCCATCGCAATTTAGAATGAATAGCTTCGTCTAGGAAGAAAGGCTTGCTTTAATTAAAAAGACCCTTAGATGCTACTTTTTTGAGGATGCTGCCGCTAAAAACAGTCAAAAGACCTGGTACGATCATATTCATGATATCCCTGAATAGCCTAGAGACAAATCGGTGGCATTGCTACGGCTTTTCTGTTGTCACGATTGTCTCTGCAAGCCCTTCACAGAATGAAATTGACTCCTGACCCGCTCACCTTGCTTCCTGTTCTGTACTGCCCCCTGTTTCTTTGTGGAAGCGTTATTGGATTGCCAGACTTAAGTGGATGGATTAACTGATGTCATTGGTTTCTAACTTTTTTTTTTTTATCTGTTCCCCCTTTTTTTATATCTGTTGTCGTGTAAATTTGCCATTGGAAATAAAAAAATTAAAAAATGAGCCCAGTAAATGGAACTTTCTGCCGTATTATTTTACAGTGTCTTATGACTATACATTATAAAAACGTCACTTTTAAAATATGATTGACAATACGACGATTTGCCAGGTTGACAGAGAGCCTAGGTTGCATAGTAACCTCTATCTCCCGCTTTGTGAATGAGAAAAGTTTCTTAAGCTTTAAGCCCATTGATTAGATAAGAAATCAGTAAGATTATATATATATATATAAATTTTTTATATTATTATTATTATAATTTTTAGTAAGGAATAAAAGTTTAAAAGGGGAAAATAAAAGGTAATAAAAAATAAACAATTATCAGATTATGTATAAGTATATACATATAGGGCGCACACTGTTGCTCTAATTCTGTAGATATGCTACGATTTCATTTGCGTAGATATCGTAGCATTTTTTTCTCCCAAGAAGAGTTTTGGCATTTCATTCCCAGGAGAGAGGAATGCATGTTATTTGACAAATATATAATAAGCCCATCTCTCAATTTTGACAGCAGACGAATTGTGGGTAGTCATATTGCATTCAATTAGAGTTTTGTACTAATGAGAACAACCTGTCACTCAAATCTGATAGCAGATATTAGATATCATGTATAATGAGAAAATTAGTGAATGTCTGTGCGACCTTCACAGGTCGAAATAACTACAGATTGAATATGATTATACTATGAGTTGTTTCATTGTGATTTATGATAGACCACGAACTGAAAAATGTTTATTCCAATGAGAAGTGAGGGAAGCTGACTCCACACTTGACGGATTGTCTTAAAAGGAGATTTTTGGTGAAGAAAGGAGAGAAGTCTGCGATGAGTCGATAAGAAGTGTTGTTTTTAACGGCTGTTGTTAACAGGCCCGAGATTCCGCCTGTTTACAGAGTGAACCCCTTGTGGTTTCGTGTATCACGCCGTGTGATAATTAAGGTCTACCGCAAACCTGGTGAAATAAATTCATCGTAGACTTGAGGACTCTGAAATTCTCCATCCTTGGAGTAAACTGCACTTGTGAATCAAATTACCTTTAATTTTCATTTTTTGTAAATAGAGTTCTGTATATATGTATATAATGCTTGTAAATAAGAATTAAAGTGTACCAATGAACCTGAGATCGGTCCTCTTTTTTAAGCCGTTATAAGTCTTGCATAGGCCGAGACGTTAGAATATTATGCAATTTATTAAATATATCATTTTATTTAAAAAAATATTAATGTAAAATATTATTTTATTTTTTACGAAAAGACAACACGAGTATATTTACTATTATGTAATAAAATTATAGTGTTTTTTTTTTTTTCTTGTTTCATATCAGTTATAATTTTCTTTTTAATGTTCTTTGCTATTATTTTTTCTCTCTCTTTCTGACTTTGTCAAAGTTGATTACTTCCAAAACAGGCGATGCACCTATTAAATAATGACCCTGTTTCATAGCTTTAAAAATATTTTACGATTAATATTTAAATCGCTCTTCTTTTATGCCTGCTATTCCTAATACAATCAAAAAGGCCCAAGCACTGGCATATCCTACTTATATCTACTCCAAAACTTTCAGGCTTCCTTCTTCGAAAATTCCCTGCTTGTCTTCACTTACTTCCCGTGTGCCTCTTTTCCCTGCTAGTTTATGCTCGGTTCTTTAATAGACGCTCGACTATCTCAGCGCCGCGTTTGGCGCCACATTGCCAACTTGGCCTCCAAAACGAACCATTTGAATAAATTCTTTGTTTCGTTGGATGAGGAACCGATTCGTTTAATTAAGCTTGTAATGACAGTAATGCGATTCAGATATTTTTTTTTCGTTCGTTCTCATTCATGATTCTTTTTTTTTTTTTTCGTTGGAGTTGGAACATATTGGATTCCAGAACGTTAAGAAGCAAATTGGGGTCATGACCCTGTAAGTGGATTTCAGACTTTTTTTTTAAATAGTCTGAAACCCATTTTCCTTTTAAAAGGGACTGTGTTACGTAATAGTTTCGTAGAATCGGATTTGTTTATAATTTTATTCGTTTGTACGATTTGTTTTTATTTTGGATGGTAGTAAGAGATTTAACTGTAAGTTTTAGTACTACTGAAAATGTAAGCATGAATGAGAATTTTTAGATTGGTATTCTATAACCGATAAAAATTATTTATTTATTAGGAATTCTGCTATATTCTATTTTAAAAATTATTATATAGGTAATCATAAAGTGATTTTATTTAAATTTCGATTTAATTAATATATATATATTTATATATGGGGCCTAATGGCTGATTGACTAGCTCTCCGGTACTCGATGCCACTGGTTTCGGGCTCGAGTGAAGGCGGTGTCATGATTGTTTAGGTCCTGGTCTAATAAGAGTATTGAACGTTCGACGTAGGACTGA
This sequence comes from Caerostris darwini, assembly GCA_021605075.1. NCBI lineage: Eukaryota > Metazoa > Arthropoda > Arachnida > Araneae > Araneidae > Caerostris > Caerostris darwini. The sequence continues at coordinate 164,147 of BPLQ01011923.1, read as the reverse complement.
CAACCCTATCTTGTAAAAAGAAAAATCTCTCTTCTCGTAATCTGTCAGAAGGCAGACGGCCTTTGCCCGCTATGGGGCTATTGCGCCAGTGATAATATATATATACTGTAGGTTATTATTAAAATAAAATTATTTATTTAAAAGGGTAGTTGGTCACTATACTATATAAAAGGGTTTATATATTCAGTAAATGCACAATAGGACCAAAGGGCCGAGTAACTAGCACTCTGGCGCTCGGTGACACAGGTTTCGGGTTCGAGTGCCGGCAGTGACATGGAGGTTTGTAGTAGTGTAGTAGTTCGGAATCCACTAGGTCCCGGTATAATATGACTGTAGAGTGTTCGGCGTAGAGCGGGCAACCTTACCCCGTAAAATAGTCAGAGTCACGGAGCCAAGTCAGATTTCTAGAAAGCCAGTAATAGTTTATCGTGATATTTATTATTTATATTTGTAAAAAATACTTTTTAAAAAAAAAATTTATTCGCAGTCTTAATTTTTATTCACAAATTAAAATTATTTATTCAATGATATTATTTGTAAGAAAATATGAAGTAAAAAATCCAAAAGTTTAAATTGAAAAAATAAATAATAATGCACTATTATGGAGCTAGAGGGAGATTTTTGATAAGATCATGTACATGCAATGGATATTATTGCCTTATCTCACTGTTACATAACAATGATAAAATGATCATTTAAAGCGACTTCTTTTCAAACTTAGATAATGCAACGTTTAATCAGGACTTTATTTACTTTTTCTCAAATAGTTTGTTCTTTCGGATCTTTCTACCTGACAAGCAAGCATACTCAATAGACATATATTTCAAATTTTGCAGATAAAGTGTTCTGCTTGTTTCTGGAGATGGTTTTTAACAATTAGGTCAATGTGCCATTAGGTTTCGTTGTGATTGGAGTTGATATCTTTGTAATTTATGTAGGCATGGAAGCACAACTCGTGGTCAAATATGCTATTTTTGTGGTTTGCTCAACAAATATACATTTTGCTTAAAAAAAATATGCGTCAGGATTTTTTTGGAAGATTTCGAGATTATTAAAGCATATTAGAGGAATAAATCGAACATGATTAGCTTCAGTTATTAATCTTAAGGAATTTTGTGGAGAATTTGACTTTTGATTGTGTTTTGTGGTTTTTGAATCACTTTTCAAGTTTTGGGTTGGGATTTTAAACATTTGTATTTCCCATGGCTGTAAGTATTCGTAGTCTGTTGATCAATTCCTTCTTTTTGAAGTTTCATATTTATCACTTTTGGCATTTTCCGGTACCTATTGAGCTGTATAGTGCTTCTTATTGTATTTGGAATACTTTCTTCATTTATGCCTAGAATTTGCAAACTTTGATATATTCTTTTGTGTATTGTATGTGATAACGTTTCTTCTAGAATTGGTAATACTTCATTCTTCATTTACGATTACATTTATCTTACTTTTGAATGTTCTTTTATACTTGAACAAGTCATTCTTCATGAAGTTCTTGATCTATTCAACATTGCTATATTCATGTGGCTATTGAATTAGGCCATTTTTATAGTAAAATCAATTGCTTCATACATCTCTTGCATTATCAAACATTGGCTTTTTTCTTAATAAGAATAAACTTTTAAATAGTAAAGAAATAATTTAATTAAATGTTTTCTATTTTATTGCGAGCTAGCTCTTTTGTCAATTTCGGGTTAGCCTGGATGTAAGATACTTATGTACGTTTGTTTTGTAATTCTAATATACTTATTGCGTAAAACATGTTCCATTTTAAAATTGTGCTAAATAAAGTAGTTGAGGTTTTTTAAATAATACACTAAACTATGTTGTGTTTGGACATATGTCTGTAAAAAATATTTTTAGATACAAGTATAAAAAAAAACATGAAATAGAAGCAATTTGACTAATAAATTTTGTACTTGAATACTACAAAAATTGAACCTAATACTGAAATGCTTATTAAATTATCACGGTTATAATTTCTTATTTTCTCATTAATTGTATAATATTATTTATTTTTATTATATATAAAAAATTAAAGTATATATATACACTCAAGAGCCAAAACATTATGACCACCCCTACATTTCGCAATGAACTCGCCTGGATGACGTGATCAGGTGGAAGTGGTATTTAACTGGTATTAGTGGTGGTATTAATCCATGCCAAGGCGGGGTGAAGCTGTGTTGCGCGCCAAAGGTGGGCTAACTCGTTATTGACAGGTGGTCATAATGTTTTGGCTCTTGAGTGTATATATATATATATATATATTAATTACGTTTCGGTATTTTTCTTTTGTGGGGTCCATGATCAAATTACAGTGTTATTTCCACAAGTCTCTGCTTCCCTGCTCTAGATGGATTATCACTTTTGTTATCTATTTCCTTAATTTTTGAATGCTCTTTAATAGTAATAATTATATCATTTGTTCCAGTGTGGTATTCTTCATCTTCATTGGCGCAACACCATAGGGCTGTTGCGCCAATGAAGATGAAGAATACCACAAGGCCGTCTGCCTACTGGCAGATTTAGAGACAGGAGATGTGTTTCTTTTTGCGGGTAGGGTTGTCAGTCCAACGCTCTACAGTTTAAAGTGGATTCCTAATAACTACAAATATCCATGGCAACGCCGGTACTCGAACCCGAAACCTGGGACATCGAGGGCCAAAGCGCTATTCAATCGGTCATTAGACTTCCCCCTACCCCCAGTGTGGTATTAACAACAACAACAAAACAACAAAAATTGTAACTTTCAATCATCTTTCCTATTTCAGAAATATGAGAAATAAATATTTAAAGCTTAAATATTTAAAAAATAAAAAAAAACTTAAATTTAATTTAATTTAAACTTAATTTTTAAATAAATATTTAAAACTTAGTGTTTTTAAATTTAGCAGTTTTATCACTCCTTGGTGTAAAGCGTCCTGATGGCCAATTGGCCTGCACTCTGGCCCTTGATACTACATGCTTCAGGTTCGAATCCTGGCGGTGGCATGGATGTTTTGTGAGTTTGAGTGGTTCGGAATCCATGTTAAACTGTAAGTCCTGGTCTAATTAGCATAAAATGTGCACAAAATGACTGTAAAGTGACAAACCAAATTAAACGTTGGAATAAAAAATATTTTTGGGGTGTATAAATGATCGTCAGTATAATTATGAATAATTGCAATTGCATTAATACAATACAAGAGTGTTAAGTGTAATATAAGTGTAACATAATTTTCGTAGAATTCAAATTTCAACATTTCAATTGAGGGCCTGAATGGCTGAGTGGCTAGCGCTCTGGCGCTCGGTACCACAGATTTCGGGTTCGAGTCCCGGCGGTGCCATGGTTGTTTGTAGTGGTTCGGAATCCACTTTAAAAAGTAGGTCCCGGTCTAATAAGATCGTAGAGCGTTGCGGGGGCATTGTTACTCCGCGTCCGTAGCTTATCTTCAAGTTACACGCGCCCCCTGGGTAATGCAAAGTGAGTACGTCTGTGCAGCACTTGCCTCAAGGCATCCAACACCAAGGTGTCTGTGTTTGCCAGCTGCATTAGAAAGAAAAGAAAAAAAATTGAACAATAAATCATAATCTTTCAATATAATGAACACCGAAATAAAGTTTATATTTAATTAGATTTTCGCTTTTTTTTTTTTTTTTTTTTTTTTTTAAATCCAAAAGGATAGTACAGTTTAAAAGTTCATTTCAGTTGAGTGCAAAGTAAAATAGGAATTCCAATTACTACAACACGGTTACGCTACAACAGCACGAGAACCAAATTCTCATTAGATTGACGAGCTATAGAGGAATTTCCGCTCTTTCAAAAAGTAATTAAAACACTTGTGGCATAACATTCTAACCCAGGACCAGAGCTTTTAGATTAATCAGCATTTTTAATTTCAAAGTATATGTCCAGTTAAATCTACTTACAATTTGAAATTAATTTTACTCGTGAAAATTTTAAAAACATTTAACATTTTCTCAGTTTTTCTCTATATGCATGTGTATTATTGCCGATTCCTTTTTATTTATTTTCTTTTTACTATGAATTTGGATCTATTCTTAAAAAAAATATTTAATATCGTTGAACTAAAAATACCAATTTAGGTCGTCTTGTAAAATTTAATGGTGTTTAGTAGAATTAGATCAGATCATAAATTAAAAGTGTCAAAATGATCATTAATTGTTTTTTTAAATATCTTATTTTACTTTGGAACTTTTGAAATATTCCCATGCTTTGTATCATTTCTTTGTTTCTTATAACACTTTCTTCTTATTATTTTTTAAATTTAACAACATGTTATACGAGGTTTCATAAGTAATTTTGTGTAGTTTTCGCGTTATTTATTAATTTATTTATTTTAATGAAACTAATTTTGTAAAATTATATGTATACATATTTCTTATCGTTTTTCAAAATAGTGGAAATAAATTTTGCTTTTGCAATTACAAAATGCTTTTATGTAGAGTACAGGTTGAGCAGCCAAATCGTAACTGGGTGTGGTTGGGTTGAGATACTTGAGACACAGGTTGGAGAACTCGCAGCTTTATTGACACATACACAAATACTACACACTTGCAATTAGAGACATTTAAAGACATATAATTATAGATTCGTGAAAGGATTCCACTTCTAAGCCGAAAAACCGATACTCAACTACGCGCAGGATGTAGGAAATATACTTTCTTTCCGGGTGAGAGTCTGTAAGCCAATATAAACGCAGGGCTATGCTAAATATATTTCTTCTCGGGATGAGAGAGTGTAAACTAAACGTTATCTGCAGAAGCGCGGCACTTCCTCCCGAGTGAGAATCTCGAGGCCGACTGAATATTTCTCCTAAATGCCATAGGGGGTATGAGTAAACACAGTTATATTTATTAATTTTAATAATGAAATAACCAAAAGCAAATAAAATGCTGAAAAGATGTTTTGTATTTAGTCCTGTTAATCCCCTACAATTATTAAGAATAAAAGTACAAATAATGAACAACCAGTTTTAAATAAAGAAGAAAATCCTTATTATACATACTTTTATTATTATTATTATTTTTAAAATTTAATGATTCTACTTACGACTCGTTTTATAAAATTTTAAGTTTCTATAAACATGATGCTTTTTGAAATTCATAAAGACGATGAAAGTATAAGAATGTAATTAGGTTTGTAACCAAATACAGTAGCTACAATAGTTGTTAAATATTCTACTTTAAGAAATTGCGAAAGCCCATTTTCAAATTCATTTGTTGTATAATTTTGCCTGATGTACTTGCTGGTTCGGTAATAATTATTCTGATTACATTACTGAATTGTTAATATTATTTAGTTAGCATTTCTATTTTAATTTTATATATTATTTGAAAACTCTTTCTCTTTCGATGCTTGGCATTCCCATTTAACATTGCATAATCATATTAAATTGAAAAACGCAGTGAGTAGAGAATCGAGATCTCCGCTAACTTTCTTTTTTCTTTCCTCAAAGATATCAATTTGATCCCAATGACCTTAATACTGATAAACAGTTTTTCTTTCCTGTCAATTGGTGATCGTAATTCCTGTCTGTAGCTTTCATTGCTCTTGTAAAGTTGTTTTCGAAAATCTGTTAATAGAAATAAATCATTTAGGATTGTAGTTCTAAATTCTTATCGTTAGGTCTAAGTCCTTATCAATATTATTCGTTTTATTTATTTTTTTAACAAAAAATGTATTTATTTAACGATCTAAATTCGCAGCGTTTTAAATATATTTATTTTCATAAGGAAAAAAAAATTGTTTTTGTTAATTTTGATAGAGATTGGAACTAATTTCTTATCGTTTGGCACTAATTGGCTGCTTTGTTTCTAACGTCGTGTGTGTGCCGGGATTATTTTATTATTTTTCTAAATTTCATCATATATTTTGCTACAGACATTCAGTTTGCTTTTAAAAATTATTTAATTTAAAGTTTTTTTATTATGTATAATTTTAATAATTATAAATTTAAAAAAATTTATTTATTTAACGATCTAAATTCGTTGCATTTTAAATATGCTTATTTTTACAAGGGGAAAAAATTGTTTTTGTTAATTTTAATATTGTTTGAAATTAATTTCTTATCGTTTGGCATTAATTGGCTGCTTTGTCTCTAACGTCGTGTGTGTGCCGGGATTATTTTATTATTTTTCTAAATTGCATCATATATTTTGCGACAAAAATTCAGTTTGCTTTAAAAAATTTTTTTTTAATTTTTAGTTGTTTATTGTGTATAGTTTTAATGACGTCGTATATACTTTGAACTTTTTTTAATATAAAGAAATAATTCTCCACAATTCGACATATTATTTATAGTATTTATTTATAAAAAAGCCATATTTAATACAATTAAGAATAAAAGGACAAATGAATGACAAATATGGGACAACCAGTTTTAAATAAAGGAGAAAATCCTAATTATATATTGTTTTTATAATTATTTTTTAAAAGGTTTTAATGATTCTACTTACGACACATTTTATAAAATTTTAAACTTCTATAAATATAGTATTTTTTGAAAATCATGGGATATACGTTTTTAAAACTAAGTAAAATAGATGTACTACACTTTTAATAAAATTAACTTAATTATTTCACTTTAATAAAATTGCTGCAAATAATTTTTTAATGAGATTATATTTAATACTTTGAAGAGAGATACTTTTCTATTTCTTATTCTAAAAGATTTTATTAATTTTGAAAAGTACTCTAATATTTTTTTAAAAATCAATATAAGAAAAATAACTTTTGAAAACTGAATTGTTTTAATTAAGAAATAAAATTGATTTAATAATATCTGATAAATCTTAATGTGCTTAAATTGAACTAATGCCTTTTTTTTTTTTTTTTTTTTTTTTTTTTTTTTTTTTGCTTTGGATATTAGTGTTTTTTTCTACTAACTGACAACAACATTTTAAAATATTAATAATATAGCACAAACATGTAATTTTGTTAAAAGTATTTTTATATTAGTTTTATTAATAAATATATTAAAAAACCATCACCGAAGAAAAAATTATTGAATTAAAATATTCTGAAGTATGCTGTGGAGTAAAACATAATTATTTTCTTAAATATATAAAAAAAAAAAATTAATAATTTAAAATTAAGAATACTTTAAAAAAATAATAATAATATGCAGACAAATGAAAAATTCGGACCAACTATTCCAAAATCATATAAAATAATAGTTTTGACATAAAGTTTATTTTGTTAAAACAAATTCGATATTTTCTTTCACAATTATTATATGGTTTAGTTTAACGTTCAAACATAATAAAAGTAAACATGTAAAACTGTAAAACATAATGAAAGTGAAAATGAATTATGATGATTAGAGATCATTTGTAGAATCTTCTGATGCCTTTTTTCTTTTTAAAAATCTATTGAACTTATTTAAATGTTTACGTATCATATAACAAAATCTAAAATCATTTGCACTTAAAAAAAATTTTTTTTGTTGAAATTTAATATCATGGTAATAATTCGAAACACACTGTACCAAATGTCTGATTTCGTTTGCTAATCATTGTTATAAAATAGAAAATTATAGTACAGAGATAAAATTATAGTACAGTACAGAGACAGTTAATCTTTATACCATAAGCAAGGGCTGCACCACTGTTACTCATTTAGCACTACCCAAGGGAATGTGTAGCTTGAAGATATGCTACGGACGCGAGTAACACTATATATAATATATTAAACATAAAATTAGAATCTCTTTAAAAAGTGTAATAAAAAGACAAAATTATTAATAAGACGAAAGAAAATTAAGTCACTAAACAATACGAAAAAAAGTAAAAAAATAAATATTATTTTTGCTTCTGTGGATTTTAAAAATGTCTTTCATACAATTAGTTTCACTTATTTTTGAGAACTGTGTTTTCCAAAAAAGGGAATTGCGATTGAAAATTCATTGTAATTCTATATGATTTTTATTTCCAATGACAAAACATTTACATCTTCTCATCGATCTTGAAAAAACCCAAATTGAGTTCCAAAATTATTCAAATATTATGAAAATTGAGTCGCCGTAATTACATTAAGAACATGGATGTCGGTTGGCGATCGATGGGTTGGCGGCAAAGTTCTTCGCGGGCGCCAACCTCCCTCCCTCCTCCATCCATCCCTCAGTTGTCGCCGGGCATCCTTCTCAACTAGCTGTTATCCCACCCCACCCTCACAAATTCCAATACAGTGCGTTTTCTCTTATCTCTCTCGCTGTGCCGTTTCACTTGACTCTTGCGTTTGAGCTTCGTGGTATCCACTGTTTGACCCGCTGTTCCAATTCAGAGTGATAAATTATTTTTTAATCATCATTTCCCCATCGAATGATTACACCCTCGTGGTGATCTAAAAAAGGTGATGTCACCAGAGAACTTTTATGACATTCTGCTCCTTAGTAGCCATCTTCAACAAGTTGTTCATTTTTATTTATATGTGATGGTCTCGGAAGTCGGTATTTTGATTTAGAGCCGGACTTTTTTGTGGGCTATAAAACTCAGTTTCGGGTTTCCTTGGAGCTGAAATTGATGAGAACAAGAGCCATCTCGGCAACAAAGAAGCCTTCAACAGTAAGTGTTGATAACGTCCATGCGTCTTTAAGAGGTCTGTCAAGTTGAAACTGTCGTCGGATTTTTGGTGGTTGATTGATACAGCTGTAAAAGAAAGAATTATTTGTTGGTCTTTACTTATTCTTCCTTTCATGGTGAACTTTCGTTTTATAAATGCTACACTTTAACTTTTGTGTGTCTTCCATAGAACATGTTATTGACATATCGGCTTTGCTTTGAGATTCAGAATGTCCCTTCTTTTTTTATTGAATTATTTTCATTCATATTTTCATGGGAACTTTTTGATGGAGTTATTTAATTTTATAATTTGATTCTTATGCATATCTTTCTAGTCAGTCTTGTATGACGGCCATATATCTTTTAAAACCGAATTCGATGCAGAAATTTTGTTTTTGAATTTGCGAGAAATGTATTGCAGTATGTATGAAGAAAATTGCTGATCCATCTGATTATTAGATAAATAAGTAAAGTAATTTCTTCATAAAGAAAAGAAATAAAAAAATGGAAGATTCAAATAGTTGGACGAGACGAAGTCATAGACATAACAATGACTGGATTTATGAAAACAATTTAGATATCATTCCTACCAGTACAAATCATCCACATTTCATCCGTATTGAGGTAAGATATTTTACTATTTTTTAAACGAACCGATTAAATTTTAAACAAATTTTCCTGGAAATTCATTTTAAATGAAAATTATATTTGATGAGAAAATATATTTCCTATTTCTATATACAAAAGATATCGTGTTGAGAATTTAATTTATTCATTTTAGAATAAACTTTTCATATAGAGAAGTTAATTTGCTGTAGAACCAACTCCTTTTGTTATACATGCAAAATTATCTTTCATTTTTATCAATTCAATTCGTTAAAGAAATATTATTCAATATTAAAGTTATTTTTGTGATTATTGTTAATTATTTTATTCCCTGTATTCCTGATTTTCCCACTGTTTAACTCATTTAGTATTAAAAGAAATTTTTCTTATCAAAAGTATACATAGTATCAATATTACGAAAGATCAGTTCTTGTATTAATTATATGCTTACATAATTATAGAATATAAAAAAAGTGGAAATAAAATTTAAAAAAAAAAAAAACATAAACAAAATTATTTCTAAATATTAACAATATTTACAATAATTGTAAAAAAATTTGTTTTTTACAAATTGAATAATAAATTATTAATTAGCATGTTCCAAATATAAATAAAAATCATTCTATCGAATCTAAATTAATTTAGATATTTAGGATATGGAGAAAGTCTCAAAATATTTTCTTATTTTAAATTTTTTCATGCATTTGTAATAAATCAATTCTTACTAATTTAAAGACATCTTTTTCTGTGTTTGATTATTATGATAATTTTTAATCTTACATTTTATGCGCAAGAATTATATAAAACACACACACAAACACACACATATATATATATAACTTTCGATATTGGTATAATTATGTTCTTTTATGTGAAAGAATGATAATATATTAATATTTTGGTTTTTGTTCTGATAAATTTGGAAGGAAATACAAAAGAAAAGATAAACACATCCTTATATTCTTCACTTTTTTTTCATTCAAAATTTTTTATTTCTCTTAAGAAATTATATTTGTAAATAATTCATTTTTGACAAACGAGAATTTTTTTAGATTTATATTGTTTAATATATAATTAAATGTTTAATATAAATCGAAATGTATTTTGATGTTTGAAAAAGAGAAAGAAAATTTAATTTTTTTTATCATTACTACACTCGTCTTGCATTAGTCTACAACAATCTTTCCGTTTTCTAATATAAGGTTACTAGAAATGTACTTCCGGTCTTTCTTTAAAAACGAACAATTTAATATTAGTTTATTTTTCCCCAGGGGAGAAAATGGTTGCAGTTGGAAGTTTTATGAATCATATTTCTTGGTCGATAAAATGACTGTTTTACTTTGCATCAAAATTATTATTTTTAAATTTTACTTAACTTTTTGCTGTGGTTTATTTAATTCAAAATTCTGATGCATTTTAAGAAAATCGTTTTCTTTTGTTTTTATGTGTTTTTTTTTATTGGGGAGGGGGGGGATATTTATTCAGAGCTGTAACATTCTTTTTCGAAAACAATTTCAGCTTGAGACAATTTTCATTTGATTATTGTTAAAAATTTTGTACTTCGTGATAACTTTATTGATAAAATTAACTTTAAAAAAAAGGAAAGAAAAAAAAATTGTATTCAAGAAAACTCAAAAAACAAAATCATAAATAAATAACAGTAACAAATATTTTAATTTCAAAAATAAATTACACGTCAAATAAGGAATTTTTTTTTAAGTTTTCCCTTTTTCTTAAAGGAAAAAAAAATGTCTTGTTATTTTTTTAACTTTTTTAATGTATTCTAAAATACTATGCTTAAACCTGTTTGATTAAGATATCTACTACTATATACAAACTAAACTTAAGATATATACTTTTTAATACTTTGATTAAAATATATGCTTTTTTTTTTTAAATTATAAAAGATCGAATTATTTGTAAAAAAATCTCAGATGCTTAAGTAGTTGTCTATTTTGAAAACTTGGCATTTTAACAACTTAGCTTAGCAAACTTAGCATTATAAATTTGAAAAAAAATATTGATTGACAACATTTTGTATAATCATTCCAAGAAAATTCTCCATTTGTAGAAGTAAAAAGAATTGAAGGATATACTAAGTAAAGATGAAATCATGATAGCAGCACTCATTACAAAATCGTTATATTAACTTTTATTAATAAAACAAAATATCTGGTTTATTTATTCAAATAATTATTCAAGTCTGAAATTCAAATTGACATAATATTTTTTTCCGTTAATTCTTAATTGGTTTGTAACTATCACCACGCCTATGTTTTCATGTGTTGTCCAGTAAAAGAATAATAATAATTGAAATTAAAATAAAAGAAAAATATTGGTTTATGTTTGCAACTTTTTAATAAAAATTTTGATTGTTTTTGCTTAATTCACAGAAGAAAGAGAAAAAGCTTTAATTTATAAAGGCTCTTATAAACAAATAATATAAAAAAGGATTTTTTTTAAAGTCTATTCCTACTTTTTTTTTCACTCTATTGCAGAAAGTCCTTTATAAATAATTTTCATTCATTTTTTTAAGTTTATTCTACGCCATCTATTGGTAGATGTATGCAATTTAAATCTAAAAAAAAATATTTAATTAAATTTAATTACGGAATTAATATTTGAAAAAACTGTATTAACATCCAGTGTCAGGCACTACAAGTTTTTTAAAAAAATGTATTTGAACTTGAGTGGATGAATAAAAAGTATTTTATGAACGATTGAAAATTTGAACGAGATCTATATCTAGGGAAAGTGTGAGCTAATAGAAGGAAATGAAAAAAGCTTTTTTTTAATGGTATTAATTATCAAAATTTTATATTAACATTTTCTGCTTCTTTTTATTTTATTTCTCCGTAAATAAATTGAGTGATCAGAAAAATATTTTATTAGATATTTTAAAAAGTCATGAATGTCAAAGATGTTATAATATAAAGGTAAATTACGTGAAAGACTACTTGCAACAATATATTTTGACATAAACATTACTATTATATGTGAGCATAATGTTCTGGTATGAGCCCCGTGGCGACCACAAAAAATGCGTGGGAAGAAAGTAAATGAGAACATATACTAAAACTGGTTTACTTCCTTACAGATTAATATTTACGTACACCACGAGAAGCTTTTATTTAAAATAAATATTAATTTGTCGCATGATTTTAATTACGTATGCTTTAAAATTTACATAAAATATGTATTGTTGACATTAATGGTTTGGCACTGTCAAGACACGTGCTCTATATTTCATTTTGAATTGTGTGGCTGTCAAAATATAAACAGATAATTGTTTAAATTTCCACAAAATAAGGATCGTTTATATTTTTGTAAGTTTATTTAACCACGACTTATCGTTATATATTCAAGTCCCGTTGAGATGAAATAGGTGATAAGATATGTTCACTCATGATGAATTTAATTTCATAAATAATTCCAGTTTTTTAGAAATAGTATTTTTATCAGATATTAAAATTTCAATGAGATATTTCTATGCTTAATTTACAGTGTTATTATTTTTATTTATTTTAATCATTTATTGTATTTCTAATGTTATTGGCCAAATCGCTCAATAGGGGCCGTTGGGATTTGGCGACTTTTTGTGTGGCGCGAATTGAACGATAAGTCGTCAAATGTGAAAACCCAGATTCCATGCACTGTTTGCAATTCACTTCACTTACAATTGCAACCTTTTTCTTGGCGCACTTTGGCGGAAACAAATGTGACAACAATTCCCAGCGGCCCCTATTCTGCGATTTTTCCATGTTATTATTTCATAAGTAACAATATAAATTTGAATTATAATTATTATTTATAAATTAGTTAAAAATAATTTTAAAAAATTTTCAAAAGTTTAATCCATTCATATTTAGTTAATTTTATAAAAATCTGTGTTTCTGCTTGAAGCTGTAACCAATAACATGCCGAGTGGCTAAAACTTGAGTATAAAATGACTTGTTTTATAACATCTACTGATATTACACTGGGGGGAAAAAAAGCTTTTGGATGTCAATATATTTATCAAAATATAGTACAATATTAATTTAATATTGAAATATATTAAACAGTATTATTATAATACAAGATGAAGAACAAAATTTCTAGTCAAAATCGCAGACTATGGCCCACTTGGATGACGTCAAAAAAATTTTCGCAAAAGTACGCCAAGAAAAAAATTGCAATTGTAAGGGAGTGAATTGCAAACAGTAAAAAGAAAAATCCTGGCTTCCACATTTGGTCACTTATCTTCTCAGTTGGCATCACAAAATGCCGCCAAATCCCATTGTCCCTTATTTTGCGATTTGGCCGATTTCTATATACCAGATAATTTCTTCGTGTTTCACTTTCATTGATAGTAATCTAGTCTAAAAAAAATTCTGTAAAATTGGTGTTTAATAATTCTACTTGCATAATTTTCAAAATTATAATTTAGTTCAATTTAGAGAGTGACATAAAAAATATGCTTCAGTGAACCTTACGAAGTGATGTCATTTCCCTGCCGTTAACACTGACTTTTTTTGCAAACAAATTTATAAATTATTTTGCACCTAAAAATATGTTTTTTTTAAATTTATTAAATTAAATATTTTTCCTTTCTTTTATCGCATTAGCAATAATTTAGATTTGTGTTCACATGTATTTGTCAGAGTGTGTCGTGTAAAGAAAACATTAGAATCTCCTTATGAATGATTTTTTCCTGTGATTGCCAAAAATGACAAGTATTATATAGTGAAAATTAAATTAATTAATTTTTCATTTAATGACTGTAAATATTTTGTAAATATCCTTTATGCATATTATTGCGATATAAGTATTCTTTTGATATTAACAATTATTGTTCTTCTTGTATCGCACCTATGTTGCTTGGTAGGGGAATAGTGTAACCTCTACAAATATATAATCTTTATTTTTGCAACTTTACGCAAATTGCGAATGGCAGTAGTAGAAAAATGTATAATTAGAAAAACAATGTCTTTTAAAAAACAAATAATCTTTAAAATATAATAATGAGAAGTTATTTTTATGTGATGATGTAGGTACAGTATAATATATACTTCATAATAGGCAGTTGTTTCATCGTTTACTCTTAAATTACAGTTATGTAGCTGAGACGGCTTGAAAAAAGTGCTGAGTTGACTTTATCTAAAATCTTTCTTTTTTAAAGTCAACGTTTTTTCTCGTACAGTTTGCTACTGATTATCTCCCTTACCATCTCTAGACTCCTGTCAACCGTACTGGATTTCGGAGTTGGTTCTAGTTCTTCATCTAGCCTGTCAGTTTTTGTTGGTGGAGGTGGAGAAAAGCTCTTGAACAAACGCGGGGGAGTGACTTAAAAAAAAAGCACTTTTTTTCCTTTCTTTTTTCGCGGATGTTTTTGGTAGAGTTCTAACATGTGGTGACGTTTTGTGTCAACAGATTACAAATGCTTACCATATGCCTGCTCTCTTCACTTCGCTTTTGTTATCTTACTTTTTCGGAATTTTTACTTATTTGTACTTCGTTTTTTGATATTTCAAAACATACACTGATGGATTGATATGAAGTACAAATTAGCGCCACTATTAAGATCTGATGTCTCTTTGTAGGCACGATGCTTTTTTTCAAAAATTTGGCTGCATTTTGGCTCTAGCTAAGGTTGGACAGCTTATGCGGATAAATGAAGATGAATTATATATATTATGATGGGTGCGCAAGCCGATTAATCATTTTAATTATTTATTTTATAATAGCAGACGTTTTTTTTTTTTTTTTTTATCATTTGTGGGTTATAAATAAGAATGGCTCTTTTGTAGTTACATTTTTTCATGTAAATTAAAGTACAAAATAGATATTTTTTTAAGCAATCACGTTATTAATTTGTTTGTTTTTAATTTTTATCATTTATATGTACGAGAATATATTTAAAACAAGATTTTGAATTTAGGCCTTTTTCACATGTAGAAAACGTAAGTTGCTTTGTTACTGTATTCCCAGGAGGTGTGGTCGTTGCGCGACCAAGGCACTCCATCAAGTCACCAGTAATACTGTATTCCCTTCTCATAAAATTTATTTATGTACTCCAAGATAATTTAAATTTAATTTTTATTTAAAATTTGAGAAGTTTAACTTATGCATTTAAAAACATAAACAGCATTTATACAAAAAAAAAAAAAAAAAAAAAAACGTGTGTAAATTATTTAATATTTTCATTAAAAATATATAGCATTTTTACTATTATCATTAAACAGTAACTTGTATGTAGTTGCTAAGAAATTTATAAAAGGGTCATTGTACAAATTAAAGAATAATAATTGTCTTTTAAAAAAAGAAATATGTTTTACATTATTGATATTTTTGATTAAAATGTAGTTTAACTCATAATCTTTCTGATGAAATTTTTTAGTATTCCCATTAAGACAACAGTTTCACATAGCGCCAAATCGATCGCCAATCAAATCACGCTAATCGTCAAACCTGGCAATTTCCAAAATTGTACCCAGGATGTGGGTTAAACTGCATTTTTACGCTAACTCTTATTTATATAATATTTAAAAAATTAATTAAGCATTTCATAGTTATTTCTCAGACATATTTTATAATACGGTTTTAACGTTTAATAATTTTATTTCCTGTATATGTAATGTATCTGACTCATTTAATGAGTATGTAAAAGACATTACAGGATTTAAAATTGAAATGCCAAAATAAAATCCATTTAATCTTTTAAGTGTATTGCTATCTCAATTCCCTTTCACTGTTAATTTCAAATATTTAACTGGTTTTCGTTTGCTCGTTCACTTCCATCAGCATATGACTCTCAAAAGCCGTTAACCGAATGGGAATTTCTGCTCCTTCTTAATGGAGAAAGGGGTAAAAATAAAACTCGAGTGCACAGAAGCCAGGCACCAATGAAGTGACTCAAAACTCAATCGCACCACAGAATGGGCGTCTTTGTCCTGATGACTCGTGAATCACCCTCTTGAAATCTGCGACTGCGAGAAGCACTTAGGGAGAGCATTTTTCCTTCGCCCCTGGCTCTACCCGATTTATAATACTACTCCTGAATAAGGGCCCGTTTCCATCAGCACCCTTATTGAATCGGCAAGGGTTCTGGATGCGGAACTCACTCCCGATCCCACTTTCGTGGTTGGGATTCGATTGATTTTGACTGACGTTTTCAGGTGGATTGATTGGACACTGCATTGGCCACTGCATTGGCCACCCACTGTGGCACTGGAGGAGCAGTTGCAGTCGGTTATGAAGCAAGTGTCTATATGATTGACTTCTCTCCGTTGATTCACAGTTGCATGCATGGCTTGAGAGCAAATTGTGAAGTGTATATTGGCAGAAACTCGGGGGTGTTGAACGAAATTTTTATAATTTTTTTATGGAAAAATAGCAATGTGTGGACTTGTTAATACTGAAATTTTGTATATTGGTTAATTTCTAGGAATTCCATTTTCTTTCTCTAATAATTATTTAGAAAATATTTCATACAAAAACCATATTTAGCATCCCTTAAAAGTGCAGCCTATTTTTTTTTTAATATTTGTGTATTTTAATGATTGATTTTATATGATTGACTTCTATCTGTCCGATGGTTCTCCGTTGATTCACAGTTGCATGCATGACTTTGAGAGTAAATTGTGAAGTGTATATTGGCAGAATTCGGGGTGCTGCGTGAAAATTTTATGACTTTTTTTATGGAAAGTAGCAATATGTAGTCTTGCTAATACTGAAATTTTGTATGTTGATCAATTCATAGGAATTCTATTTTTTCTTCTAATAATTGTTTAGAAAATATTTTATACAGATACCATATTTAGCAACTCTTAAAATCCTATATCTATTCCTATTTTATCCTACATCCTATGCTATTTTGTATATTTTTTTTTTAATATATCCTACTTTATAGTATCAATATATATCCTACATTTCTATATTTATTTTTATTATCCTATCCAATTTTCTATTTTATTAAAGTATTTGTATATTTTTATAATATTGATACTTTTCTAATAATGTTTTCCTTCAAAAAGTAAGGTAATAAATAATCTACGGTCTTTTATATTATTATTTATTTAAATATGTTTAAATAGGGCTCTGATGGAACAAACTAATAAAAATAGCTTCAAATTAATTAAAAATAGATGCAAATTGATCATACTCCGCAATCTAAATGGTAATGAATAGAGCTGGTGATAAATTTATGTATATAAAATCCTTGCATATAAAATTTATATTGTTTCCGTATTGTATTTATTAAAGGAAGTGCGTCTGATGACAAATATGACACGTAAATCATCTTTAAATTGGTACATTAAAAGTTAAATTTAAATCCAAATCTGGCTTTTTGTTCCTGTTTAAATCTATGTACCTGCCAGTTGAGGTATTTGCCTGTCAAATCCATAAAATTACTTCATCTGAAGAAGCATCGTTTCATTGTTCTTTCCATATTGTTCTCTACGACCTATGCCATGCAAAACTTTTTTTATTTCACGGTATTCTTTAGGTTTATACTTATATCCCATCTTCTCACAATTATCAGGTGAACTGCTTTGCTACAAAACTTTTTCAAGAAATTTTTCTAATTTGTGTGTTTCACAAGTAGCTGAATACCGCATTGTTGCAAAAATATTATTAAATCACGTACCATTGTACTTTTTTTCTCCTCTCCTTAGTTTCGAACTAAAACCATCTTCCTACCTTTACATTCAGTTTCTACCATTACATGCATCGTTTGGAAGTAGTTGACAGTTCTTTTTATCTTTTAAAACAAATATAAATTTCACTTTTTTGTATTACCAGAATAAAAGCAATAAACATCAATCTAATTAAATCTATTTAGTGCTAAATGTATAGTTAAATTATACTTTAAAATAAATGAAATTATTTACTTCCACAAAATTAAAATAATCCTTAGAATAAATTCCATAAAACATTATGATGAAATGCTAAGTAATTTTAAAATTAATGAGATTTACATAAAATATTTATATATTATGTTTGGTATTATAAATTTTTGCTTATGAATTTTATTTTATTTACTTTTTTAAATTTATTTTTAATTAATGAAATATAAATTAATAAATGAGGGACCTTTGCGTATAGGAAAAAAAAAAAAAAAAGATTAATTTAAAGATATACAATTGCTTTTAATTTTCAAATGCATTTTCGTTAGAAAGAAAAAACATTTAGAAGGCAATATCATAGAGATGATGTTTATGTCGATAATATTACAGAATTTATTTAATTTTATTATACGAACACATAATAAAGCAAAATATTTTTTACTTGTGTTCTTAATAAAATGAAATTTTCTAATATTGTCAATGTCTATACAATGTTGACTTCTACTATGTGCTATTTATCTCTCGTGAAAGTGCATTTGAAAAGTTACTGTAATTCTTTAAATCAGCTTTGATACGCGAAGGAATGAATGTCTCTGCGTGTGTATTTACATGCACGCAGCGTAGTTCAACTGGAAAAAGTAAATCCCCCAGATAAAAGTGCAGGGGAGGGCCGAGAGCAAAAGATAATGGGCAGAAGTGCTCTGGAGTCACGTTTTGCTTACGCCGAGCTATTTCCGTCCTCTGCTCCTTTCCCTTTTAGGCAAACTTTTCTTTTTTTTTCTTTCCCTTTCTTTCTTCTTTTTCTCTTTTTTCTTTTTCTTTATCGTGATTGAAGCGAGTACTGATTTGTCATTGGCTGACATAAATGGTTTTATATGGGTTTCATCGGAAATCTGTATTAAAAAAAATCAGTGACGAAGATGGTGAGAGTTAATTTGTCCATTTTGAAAAGTTTAGATAGTTGTTTCATCATAAAATATGACAATGATTTTTGTTTTAAAAAATGCAAATCATTTATTCATCTTTCTTGCCGAAGTTTATGTTTGGCTTGATATTATAAAAGTGCAATCACATTTTAACATAAATTCTTTAATGATTTTAAGGTTGACATTCCAATATGAATAAATAATAAAAACATATTTTTATTTTAAACATTCTTTCCTTTCTTTTTTCTCGTTTTTTCTATATCTTCATTGAAGCGAATGCTGATTTGTCATTGGCTGACTTAAATGATTTTATATGGGATTCATCGGAAATCTGTATTAAAAAAAAAAAAAAAAAATCAATGATGAAGAAGGTGAGAGTTAATTTGTCCATTTTAAAAAGTTTAGATTGTTGTTTCGTCATAAAATGTGACAATGATTTTTATTTTAAAAAATGCTAATCTTTTATCCATTTTTATTTCCGAAGTTTGTGTTTGGCTTGATATAATAAAATTGCATTCAACATTTATTATAAATTTATTGATTTTAAGATTGACAATATATGTAAATAGAAAAATTAGATGTTATTCATATGTGAATGAAGGTATAGTACTGAAAATTATTTTCGCTTCCTATAGTATATTTCTCAGTTTATCTGATAAGAAAGATCTACAATTGTAAATATATGCATCAATATAGGAGAAAAAAAAAAACCCAATGATAAATTAACATATTCTACGCATATTTTCGTGGAAAATATTTGGTGTTTTTTTTTTCTTCGAAATAAACTTAGATTGTTCTTTCTTATAAAAGAATTATTAAAACGTATTTGCTCCAACAAAGCCTCTTTTTGCATTTATATCATAATATTAATTTACAACGATTTTATTTAGGAAGTATAGCAAATAAATCGATGTAATAATTAGGTAAATTTATATTTATAGTAGTAAAAAAATTATTGTAATTCGTAGATATGTTTATAACTATGAGCTAATGTTTTGAATTCTTTTTAAGTAATGCTAATGATGATTAATTTCTGTTTTACAGTCTTTATGATTCTAGATATTCATGAATTAATACGATTAATTATAATTTACAAATAAAACAAAATATTTTTAAAACCTACTTAAATGTGGAAGATGAATTTATCATCATTCAAAGACACATCATATATTGATGAGGAATGACCATAGAAAAATTTAAAAAGTTGTAACTAAGGTGATTTCCGTGGAACATCATTTTACTATTTTGTTGAAAGCAATTATTTTAGCTACAGTTTTATTAAATTATCTTCTCTCCCACTCTATATATTTATGAGACTTATAATTTAATAGAAAATGTAACTTAAGCACAAAATGAAAAATATGCGAGATAATAACAGAGACCTAGCCGGAGAAGAGCCAGACAGCTCCCATGGTAATAAAAATGTCACATAGTATTTCTGATCTAGAGACGACATAGAGCTCAGCCACAACGAGTGACAGTTTTTAGACTATGACTACAAGATTTAGAGTAACAGCTGTAGCTTGAAGTGCGCTAAAGGTTTAAGACTGCTTTCTTTTGGGCCAAAAATATTTTAACTTTGCATTTACATTGTCCACACCTAATACAAAAGCTATGTTAGTGCCGTGGAGGTTAGATTTCAGGGTGCTTCAGTACTTATTAAGGCCTAAAGCTGCAATAGAAGCTTTTGTGCAGTGATGATGTATTATATACTAACAGAACTCTGCATACGTTGTCTTGCGAAAAAAAAAAATCCATTATAGAAAATTACATATCGCAAATATATTCTCCATGTTCCAATATATGCACATTATAATTTTCCTGGATATCGTTTGAACGGTATATAAGCTGAAATGTTGCAGTGCCACCTGGTGCCAAGTAAAAATAAAGTGGATAGCGCGAACATATTTTTTATACTCGAATACATATTACCAATTTTCATAGCGTTTGTTTGAACGCTATGAAAAACGGTTGAACCGATTTTGATGAAATTTTTTGCGTGTGTGTGACAAAACAAGGAGATGTTATGTTAAACCTGTTTTTATGCTATCCCCTTTGTTGTAAGTAGCCACCAGATGATGCTGAAGTATATCAAGTTAAACACGCGCAAAAAATTTCATCAAAATCGTTTCAGCCGTTTAGGAGGAGTTTAATGACAAACGTATGTACA
The DNA here is from genome assembly GCA_021605075.1 of Caerostris darwini. Classification (NCBI taxonomy): domain Eukaryota; kingdom Metazoa; phylum Arthropoda; class Arachnida; order Araneae; family Araneidae; genus Caerostris; species Caerostris darwini. Next base: position 143,055 of record BPLQ01011923.1, on the reverse strand, counting down.
GAATATATAAAAATATATTTCTAGTACATATATCAGCAAAGAATTAAAGTCATAACCATCGTAAGGAATTGTATTTTAGATTTAAAGAAAACTTTTTTTTTTTTTTTTTTTCATTATTTAAATATTGCATTTTATTTCTTTCATTTTAATCTGTTATTTGAATAATGTAATGTATTCGTAAAAATTACTTTTTTATTTAAATGATGAGATGTAAATTCTCATTATTTTCCTATTAATATAGTTAATTGCTGTTATTGATTTATATATTTTCATCCTGATAAATGTCTTTCTCCACTTTCTGTTTCATATCGTAATGTCTTTGAAGTTGTGATTTATGGTCATGCCAATTTTATTTATTGCTTGTAGGAATTCATTTTACAACTTCTAAGCTTCAGGTAAAAACTAAACCAAGGTCATTCTCTAACGACCTTTTCTAAATTTCTTAAGCAACACCAGGCATTAAAACTGTAATAAAAATAAAAACTAAATGACAAATATGCATATCGTGTTCACCTACGCTTAAGTTAAAAAAACTTGTAGAACAGAACTTAGCATTTCATTGCATAAATATACCTATTCTTCAAACCGGAGTCTATTTCCTGACAGTTTTTCCATGTCCAATTATATATTTTTTTTAGGAAAAAAGGAGAACTATATTTTAGGATCCAGGGTTGAGCTGAATATATCCGTCCACGTGGGACGTCAGTAACTGTGGTAACGAATTTCTGACTAATAGCCATCACTTGTCGTCCGCTTGAGATGCTAATGGCAACCAGGCTGCAAATCGTCGGATTCAAATGCTACCGGAAGATCTTCCAACAAGTTATGGCCGCAGGATTCCTGAAGCTTGTTGGAATCCTCGCTGACAGTTAAACGATATTTATTCCTGCGGTTTGGCTCCCTTTCTACCTGAGGGCATCGACTGCTTCTGTAAAAAGATCACGTTTTGGGGGAAACAAAAAAGAAATAAATAAAAAGATATGCGTGGTGTGGTATGTTCAGTGGGAGGCAGACAGGCATCAGATCTGAGTTACGATTGCCTTGGTTCAGTGTCATTGTCAATGGTATGGCATGTTTAGTGTTTATCCAGAGTTTATCTGAAAGTAGCCGCTATTTTTGAAGTTGGTTATTTTATATATGTCGTCGTATTGCAGTGTATTTTTATTTACCATAATAATCTTTTGTTAAAAATATGCTGTTTGGCTCTTTTTTTATTCCCCTGCCCCCTCTTTTTTGTTTTTTCCTTACAAATATTTTTGATAATGTTGAAAATAAAATATTAGAAAATCATTATAAATTTCTATGTTTTGAATTTTTTTAACTACATTGAATTTTCAATGGATTAAGTGTGAATTCGAATAGTGCTAACATGCATTTACATTCGGATGTCATTGTTGCTTTTGAACTGCTACTCCAAATTTACATTTAATAAATGAAGTGATTATGACAGAATTTTATGGAGCAAATTTTGTGTGTGTAATATCTTTTCTAAATTATAGCACATAAAATATTTTCCATATTAAAAAAGTGAATTTTTAAAAATATCATGGAATTATGGATTCAAATGAAAATTACTTCAATTATTATTAATGAGAATTACTAATTCAAATAATTAGAAATAGAATTCAAATTATTACTTCTTTACGATTCCTTACTGCTGACATGTGGTGCATGATATGTAATATGTGACACTGGTACTTAGTGCTCACATCTACCCACGTTCGCATATTATTGTTGCATTAAAAATGCTGCTCCAGATTTACATTTAATAAATAAAATGATTAAAAATATTACATTACAAAATTTTATGGAGCAAATTTTGTGTGTGTGATATCTTTTCTAGATTATAGTACAGAAAATATTTTCCATATTAAAAAAGTGAATTTTTTAAAAATATGGTGGAATTATGGATTCAAATGATATTTTTTGCGACTCTTTTATTCTTTTTGATATTAATCAATTAACTTTGAGTTTATAAATTGATTTGTGTAATAGCAGTGATGCATTATTAAATATGTAAATTTTCGTTGAATTAAGCGGAAGTTTTCACATTACAGAATTTTTAAGGGGATATTTCATTCTTCGGAAAATGCACTGGAACTATTTATCACATAGTAAACTTTACCTCAAATAAAGTAAAAGAAAGCTTGAAATTCTGATGTTAAAATATGCGTTCGATATGGACGACATCATCCTTCTGTTTTTATTTAATTTGACGTTAAAATATGTGTCCATTTTTTAAAGCAAAAATAAACAGTATCGTGAGAATATCCAGCAGTGTTTTGCTAACTCAAGCAGAGCAAAGCTCTTAAAATGAGGCATAAAGCAGGAACTTGCCAAATTAAAGCAGACTGTACTGAAGTTGGAAGAGACGCTTTTTCTCACAGTTAGAGATTTTAGTTCTAGATTATTTTTAACTTCCCATTAATTGTTATGGTGATCGTAAAAGTACGCAGAACACTCAATTAAAGCATTTTCATATTCATTGGTACGCAGAGGGAGCTTGGTTATTAAAGGTTTTACGTTTACGAGTCTCTGGCAAATGCAATTTTAAATTAGATAAAACTTCATGCAAAAAAGTTTGCCTTAATCTCTGTCATTAAAAGTTATTTTAGTTTCCTTGATTGTAGGTTTTATCTCACAAATTTCGGAGAGGTAGACAGTAAATTGTTCTTGTTGTGATAAACTTTTAAAGTCATAAAGTAGCTTCAAATGTAAATCTTTTTTGCCATAAAGTTTAATATGATTTTTCTCGAAATATTCGACGAGAATTCTAAATTTATTTCAAATATGCCCATGCTAAGAATATAGAATGCTTGAGATTTTCTATAAAATCAAACAACCTTTTCCTGAAAATTTGAAGCATAAAAACAATGTTAATTGCAAGCTAAAATTAAAGTAGTTAAATAAGTAAAAAAATGTTGGACACACTGCTGAAAAATGTTCTTCAATGATTCATAATTAAAAACAGTATTGCTACCTTATGGATGATTTTTAGATAGTCTCCTCAAAAAGCAAGCTATATTGAAAATAAAAATTTCATTTATAAATGGAATGTAATTATTTCATAATAAAAAATTTTATTTGAAAAAACAATTATAAATTTTTTTTTTTTTTTTATAATATATATGAAAGGTATTCCAAGACTAGAAATAATTTTGAAAATCATTTTATGAATATGATCTTATCATTTGTATAAGATCTTATTATAAATGATCTCATAAATCATTTATAATAAGATCTTATACAAATGACTTCTCTTTTAATCATTTGATTGATATTTATGTGGATTTTTTTTTTTTTTTTTTTTTAATGCATTGAACTAACTGATATAGATGGCTGATTAGGGATGCACAAACCGTGGAGTGTGGGACCCGCATGCCTGGTTTCTCATCATTTTAATTTAAAAATAACTCGTAATTTTTTTGGAAAAATTTATTATTTTATAACATAAATAATGAGTTCTAATGAAAATTAAAATTACAGAATTAAAAAGAAAAAAAAAAATCTCTCAAAATTTGCTGGCTTTTCCACTTTTGCATGTGTTGTAAAGTAAGGTATAAAATAAAATTCAAATTTGCAATTCTGTTATAAGTTGAATAATGTCATTTCATATTACTACTTATTTTTTCCAATATTGCCTTTAATTAAGTGGTCAGTTAATGCAGTCTGTGCGATTACATTGTTCAAAATAAATATTGCCGAACTATAATTAGTGGAATCATTCTTGACATTTTCCAGCGAATTTTCTCGTGGTTAATGGAATTCTTTCAGAAAAGTGGCAAAACCGCAATGGTTTTACATCATTCTCCTAATTTGACGGTTTATGTCAACGGTTGAGGCAGTTAGAGATCTGATCTTTGACCCAGGTCGGTGTGTTTGTTTCTTGTAATTTATCATTCCCCTTTTGCCCTGATTCCTCTCAGACGGTGTGAAAAATTGGATCTCCTCCCTTTCTTCCTTTTCCAAGTCTTCATTGAGTGGTCCTTTGCTGCCTGCCTCCCCTGAATTAGTTCCATGAAACCCCTTATCCATAAGGGTTTTCGGTCCATTAATCACGCCCGGGTGACGTGGCGGTGAGAATTTCTAGAATTGAATTTTCCCTCTATGTGTTTCTTGTAAGCGTACAAAGCTGGTGGTTGTGTGGTCTCATGCGCAGTTTTCAAAAGTAACACCGATTCATAACCATCTTGTCGCTAGATTTGTGAATTATCAGTTCTCTTCCTGATAAATGTATTTTTGATACATGTTAACATTTAAATTGTAAAATTGCTTTTATTGAATTTCAGTCAGCGTGCAAAGCTGGTGGTTGTGTGGTTTCTTGCACAGTTTCCAAAAACAACATCGATTCATAACATCTTCTCGCTAGATTTGTGAATTATCAGTTTTCTTCCTAATAAATGTATTTTTGATATATTTTAACATTTAAATTGTAAAATTGTTTTTATTGAATTTCAGTCAGTGTACAAAGCTGATGGTTGTGTGGTTCCTTGCATAATTTCCAAAAACAACATCGATTCATAACCATCTTCTCGCTAGATTTGTGAATTATCAGTTCTCTTCCGAATAAATGTATTTTTGATACATTTTAACAATTAAATTGTAAAATTGCTTTTATTGAATTTGATGCAATTTTTGATTGCACCTATATTATTTATACTATTTGCATTCTCATTGAACTATGTTTCCAATGGTGTACATATTTTCAATAATTAATATAAATTGATGTGTTTTATTTACTTTTTTTTAACTCATCTGAAAACTGATTTGTAAATAAGTTACCTTTTGATAAAGAAAAATTTCAAGGATGATTTGAGTGGACTAATTGTAGACTGATTACAAATTTAAATAGTAATATTAGAACTTTCTCTCAGTTTTGGATTAAATACATAAATAGCTATATGTTAAAACTTTGTGGTTGAACAATCTATCTCAATTATTAAGAAAAGACACAAAACAATTCAAAAAGCTTTCCACCAATTCTTTCCATTAAATTATCCATTCTCTAAACTGAAATGGAAAAAGTTGAATCATTTTTTTTTTCTCCATCATGTTCTTGCCCATAACTGACGGCTTTTAGAATAAAAACGTACGACTTTTTTTTTTTTTTTTTTTTTGCTTTTCTCCTCGTCATGCTATTTCCTCCTTCCTTGAAATCGATGATGGGGTTTTGCTGTTTTTATAAAAAAGACATTTGCCGACTACCCGCAAGTATAACCGAATTACTTTTAAGTCGTGGCGCCATCGATTTCAAATGTTACTGACTTGCGGGTTTCTCTTTAAAGAGAGGCATCTTGGAAGTGCATTTAACTGGACTTGATCATGCAAGATATATTGTTTCAGCTACTGGGAAAAAAAGTTTGAAGTTATTTTTTCTTTTCAGCCGTTCAAGAATAGAATTTTCTATTACCGCTGTTTAATGTACTTCGTTGAAGTTAATGTAGTTCACATTTAAAATTGAAATAGAATAAAAAAACGACAACAAAAATTGTTTTCAAAACTTTTGTTATTTCAATTTGGAACATTTTTTTTAACGTGACTAATAAAAAAAAAAGGAATCATCTATTCTGGTCACGAGATAATGTAATGGCATCTCTCTACTCAATAAAATTCATTTTTCTTTTAAGAGCCTATGGGGCGAAAAAAAAAACATTTTTTTTTTTTTCCTTAGTTAAAATTAATTTTTTTTATTTACCATTCAAATTTGCGATGTTTATAATAATATTTTCTAAAGTGGAATGTTTATCATTAGCAAACATAGTTTTCTTTAGAGATTTTAATTATTATTTTTTTTTTTTTTGGTGCAAAAAAAAAATAAATAAATAAATAAATAATAATAATAATCGAATAAATTCCTTCTTCATCACTTTTTTTCAATATGGGTACATTTTATTGATAGTTATTACATAATCAAGGCAAAATTAAAGTACTTATTAATTTCGAAAAATTTGTGAGTATATTTATATTAAAATTATCATGTGCTGGAAAGGGATTTATACAAATAAAAAATATATACCATATCCTTTTTATTCTCACTGATTTCAAGAAGTTTAATAAAAACTTCATTATTATTATTATTATTTCCAATGGCAAGGCAATACAAAAAGGGGGAAAATAAGAATAACAAAGAAACGGAAAGTGTACACAAAAAAGTATACCGAAGTCATTGCCTTAAGAGTTCTCTAGCTTGCCAATTATCTCGACGTCTCGGATTCGCCATGAAGTTCGAAGCAACGATGGAGTTGAGCCCGGTTCATTAATTCTGCCAAATCGCAAAGAGGGCAATTTGATTGGTCGAAAATTCAGTAGATCAGTTCTTTTTGGCTGAGATACGTCACTATCCCATTGCAATACACATAGGCCAACTGAACGGTCATACCGAAATCTGTAGGCTACTTAGTCGTATAGAACATTGCCCTGGGTGCACTACTGGGAGGTAGGTGTACATTGCACCCCTTAATAAAAATGTTAGTATGAAAATAATGTTTTTTAATTTTAAAGACCAAAAGAGTTGTTACAAGAAAGCATGGGAAGTGCAAAATAACATTATAGATAAGGAAGAAAGGAAGTGAGAGTATAAAAAGATAAAGTTAAAGCAATTATCACCTAATTAAGATGAGTCATATCGTAAAAGAATGTAGAAATGTTTAATCCCACACTTCCTGATGTATGTTTAAGTTTTATTGTTCTACAAGTCTGCAAGAAAAATTCATGAAATGTTGTTTGGCTTTACTCTACACCCCATGAATTGATCGAAAACAAAGACCTTTCAAAAGAGTGATATGGTGTAGAGCGATTTAAAAGAAAGGGAATAGGCGAGAAACATATTTAAAAAAGAACATCTTGCATCATGTATTTCTTGATAAAAGCAGTTTCAACACAATTTAAAAATGGTTCAGTCGTAGCAAAACTTAACCGCATTACATTTTCTTTACACAAGGTGTAAAATTAAAAACACTTAGGTGAGGAAAAGAATACGTTTGAAAACAGGTAAGGCCAAAAATGCTATCAAAAGACTGATGTAGAAAGATTTAAAAGTATAAAAAGGGAGCAAAATGGCGAAAAACATAATTAAAAAGGAATATCTTGCTTAAGTTTTATTTTATCGTTTTCCGTACATAAATAAGGAACAAAATAAATTCAATGCGATATTTCTTGTAAAAAATTTTAAATGAATAAAAGATTACGAAAGTAAATGATCAATACGTTGCCAAGAATGTACTAAGCTTCATACCTTATAGTATATTTATTTATTATATACAATGTTATGAGGTAGATATAACCATCATGAAGCTACTACCTAGTTCCTAAGTAGATCAGAATACGACAAAATATAAATAAAAATATTCATAAGTAGAATACGATATAATTAAATATGTTAATATTAAAATTTGTATTATATTTGTTTCAACAGTGCATATTTATATGAACGGATTATAAACTGGAAGCTATGGTAATTCATCGTGGATATAATTTTTATAGATGTTATGAATAAGAATTATAAATCATATTTATTTATAAAATATCACATATCTGAAACTAATATTGCAATCTTAAATTTATTTATAAAATAGTATTTGAATTAGGTTATTGTTTTTGGAGAAGTTCAAACAAGACTAAAAATATCTCACTATTGTGTGTTTGAATAGTTTTATTTGTAAAAAGAAAATTATTTTCTCTCTCTATTTTATTTATTTATTCAAATTTATTTTAGAATATTTTATAGCTGCTCTGTAGCAACAGCATAATTTGCATGTGTTACTTTTATCGCACCATTTTTTTGCTTGCTATCGATTCTTAATTATCTTACATTTCCCCCATCAAACATCCGCTTTCATTTCTTCAACCATAAATCACCTCCGAATGTTTTATGACATCCTTTCACCCCCTAATTGAAATATCGTTTGATATTTTTATTATGCAATGTCTATTAACTTGCTCTCTCGCTCTGATAGCTTTTCTGTTGATGTCATTTATCTAAGCCCTGGGTAATAGGAAGTCATATGTCAATATCCAATCCTATTAGCTTTTTCCAGTCTTCGACTGCCTGTGATCCCCCTCCGTTTCTATTATCGTTTGGATCACCCCATCCCCCTTAAGGCCTCCTTTAATGTCCTGTAATCAAAGTAGAGCTTTCCGATCAGTTTTCTTTTAAGCACAGTCGATACCAGGTTTCGATCCGATTTGATGGTGATTGTGTTCTGTTATGGTGGAGATTTGTCTTTTGATGTACTTTTGTTTTAAATTAAGATTGGCTGTAGATAGCTTCTTTACCTTAGAGTTACAGAAGCTATCTGCAGAAACATTGATGGCTTTTCTGATACCGTGTATTTTTCAGTGTAATATAAGCCAAAGTGTCACATTCGTTAACATTGTTACTATTTGTATGGATCATGTTTTACTAGGGCTTAGAAAAACATGATCCATTTTTATATCCTTCATAGAATTCTAATTTTAATAGCTTCTTTAAGAAAAGAACTGAAAGGCCAAAGTTAAAGTGCATGTATCAAATATAATACGACGCACACAAAAACCGAAGCACTGATAAAATTACTGTTAAATAGCATAGTTACTGGAAAAATCTTCCATTTTGGAATACGTCATTTTTTTTTTTTTTTAATTCTATATTCAAAGATTTTCTTAAATCAAAAGATAAAAAGAAAAGAAAATCAAAAGATATTCTTAAATTTATCATATATGCCTGATGGCCAATTGGCTTGCGCTCTGAACTTTGGTACCACAGACTACAGATTTGATTCCTGGCGATGGCATGGATGCTTGTTAGGGGTTCGGAATCCACGCTAAACTGTAGGTTCCAGTCTAATTAACCTTAAGTGTACACAAAATGACTGTACAGCGACAAACCAAACCACCACCGTACCAAACCAAATCTATATTTTTATTGATTTACAAAGTATGTGAGTTAACAGTATTGAATTTTCACATCTAAGGATTATTTTCGTATTTATAATGAATAATATATACAGACATACATAATATAATACACACACATATATATATATTTTTTTTTTATTAAATATTATTAATTTTTATTTTGCTTTGTAATAAACCCCTTTTACTCTTTTTGATGAATCGGGTGTGAATTTGTTCAACGTAACAGATCTTATTGACAAATCTTCAACTCCTTTCAGATGCAGACAGAAATCCTGCCACACAAGTGACACCTCTTCTATTGACGATTTTTAAAAAGATTAGAACAGACCTACCAAATAAATATTCTAATTAATTTACATTATCTGTGAGATAAACATATATTCCACCGTAGTTTATGCGTCAGCCTTTTTGATATAGGCTGCACGGCTTTTTTCTCCATAACTCTATTTATTTATGGGATCGTACGTGACCGAGAAAGATCATTTTGAGGCAATCGATAAACTGATCACGTCCTACTCTTATTTCCTTTATCAGCTCGCTGTATTTCGTGTGGGATTACATTTCCCGATTTCGTGTCCATCTGTGATTACTCGCACATCCTTTCACATATTATTTTCACCCTTCGGACTTTTTTTTTTTACATCTTATTTATACTAGGTTTATAGCAAAGCCAAAAGATTTCTGCTTTTTGGCTCAGTGCTATAACGATAAGCTGTCTTCTTCCAAGATATTGCAGTGGATCGTTAAAAAAAAAAAGCAAGGTTTTATATTGCCTTTGAATTTATTGGAATCATTATATAGATTTTGTGTGTGCGTGTGCTTGAGTATATTTTTTGATATGTAAGAATCAGAGAAAATACGAATATTTTTCATTGTTCAACAATAAATATATATTGACCAAGGGGCATCTGCATGAAGCTAAGTTGCTTCTATGCACATGCAAGTTACATATGTCATGCGAGCTGATATACAATGACTTTTTATCATTATTTGGCTAAATAACTTTCACTTATGTAAGAAGATTGTTGTGCATTATCTGTTTCAATATTGCTAACTGTGTTTTTGTTATATCGGATGATACCTTTGAATTTATTGGAATCATTATATAGATTTTGTGTGTGTGTGCTTGAATACATTTTTTGTTATATAAGAATCACAGAAAATACGAATACTTTTCGTTATTCAACAATAAATATGTATTGACCGATGGGCATCTGCATGAAGCGAAGTTGCTTATATGCATATGCAAGTTACATATATCATGAGAGTTTATATACAATGACTTTTATCATTATTTGGTTTGATAACTTTCACGTATGCAAGCAAATTATTGTAGTGTTTCAATATTGCTAACCATATTTTGTTATATTTGATATACAATTATTTTGATTAAACAATTGAGTGAAAAAATGGAAAAAAATCTTTTTACTAAATCTGTTTAAAAAAGACAAGAAACATACTCTAGGAACAATATTTCGAATAATGTACAATTTCAAAATCTCATTATACAAAATTGTATATTTATTCTTAAAGAAAATATCATAAAACATTTTTACATGGAGTAAAAAATTATTATCCCGAGCATGCATCTCTGAGAACATAAGTTACTCACGCACATCATGTAAATTGTTTGTTCCAGATAGTTTCAGAATTAGCGCTGTAGGGTGGTTGTGTTGTACACTTAATATAGGTAATAAATATCGTAGGTTAAAATTGCTATATATTAAAGAGTTTTTGCATACCGTACGTTAGTTACCGTAGGACGTCCGTTAGCTTTTTCTCCCTAGCGCGCATGCTCATAGTAAACATAATTTCCTTGTCTGTGTTAATATTAACTTATTTGTATTGTATTTATCGTAGAATAATTGATTGATTGTGCTAAAATAATCGGCACAAATTTTTGTCATTTTAAAAGGAAATAGTTATGAATTTGATAATTGGAACAAAACAGGCATGTTTTATGTTTTTAATGACAACTTCTCTCTCTCTCTCTCTTTCTATATATATATATATAGAGAGAGAGATCTATCTATCTATCTATATATAATGTATCAGAATTTTTTACTGCGCTTTTTTATGTTAAAGCTCGAAGGTCTGTTTTACAAAATTGTTTATAATAACACTAACCTCACAAAATTACAAACTCGAAATATATAAATAGATTGAAATAAAATAAATTATACTTTACTTAAATACTTTATTCTATTTAAAAATATTATTAAATAGTGTACAATATTTTAGAAACCTTTGAAATAATGTGTAATAACAATTTTAAAAAAGCCAATTCAATAAAACTTCCGGTCATTAGATTGCTTGTTATTTAAACTATTAAATGTTACTTCAATATTTCAAAAAGGATAGAAATGTATTTTATATGTCCGTGTATAAGCCGAGTGCTAACGATAAATTGCCAATTATCGCTAAATATAGCATGTTTTTATTTCTTAAATTTATGAAATTATCCGTTTCTTGAAATTGGGTTGTTTTCGAAATTGTTTATATTATCTGTTTGTTGCGTCGTCTCCAAAACGAAAAATCTGATGTTGGCGAAATTTGTCCAACTCTAAAGGAAAATTACCAAAACGTATACCAGAAATGTTAATAAAATACCTCAAAAAATTAAAGCATAAAAATAACAATGGAAAAAAAATTCCTTTAATCCTTTATTGTCCTTTTTGTGTGTTTTGAATGCTACCTTTATACAAAAAGAAAAATAAAATGTCATTTTCAAAGTCCGTCATATTCTGAATTTGCAAGAAATTCGGATTTTTTTTTTCCCCGACTTATTTAAGAGTTTTGGACATTAGGAAACTTTTTTGAAGAAAAACGCATTGTTTATCTATACACGGATCGGCTTATATTCGAAAATATACGATAATTATATCCACCAAGAATATGTATATATATATTCATTTCTGAACTAATAAAAAAAAATTTTTAACCTAATGATGTGTCGGATGTTTTATTATTTCGAATTATTTTTTTTATTTCCACTTTAATTAAAAAAACTATGGTAAATTTATATGCCGCCTTTTAAAAACAAAAAAATAAGTAAAAATTATTTATAAAAAAAAAATGAGTAAAAAGTATTTAGAAAAAAAAAAAAAAAAATGAGTAAAACATACATCTATAGCATCCATGTAATATTAAACTTAATTAGTCCTCCATTCGTTTACAATGCATTTTAAATATAAATAAAGGAGAAAGGATTTAACTTTTTGACTCTATTTCTACATTGTATTAAATATTTTTATGTAAAATGTAATTTTAACAAAATCTCCAAGAAAGTAATTCTGATGAGTTTATTTCAAATCACTATGCTTTTAAGCGTCTTTTGTTCATGTGCAGTGGATGTTTGCTTTTATAAACGAGTTCCTTTAATAAAAACATTTTTCTAATTTTCCCTTACGTTTTGATCATTTTATAGCGCCACCACATTGTTTGGTAAATGCATAATTTTCTTCTTCCTTTTATATTCTTCAGAATAGGCACCCCTTCCCACATACACACCGCTCAGTTTTCCTTTCTTTCTCTGCATCTTTATAACCTTCTCAATTTAATTTTGCCACAAGATATATGATATTAGTTTCGCATAGCATCTGCATAGAAACGACCTCGTTTTTTTTATTATAAATTTAGGTAGAATGATCTCTTTTCATACATAAAATTTGCTTCGTATTTAACTAAATTCATTCAGCTGTTTGAAAATGATTAAGTAAAAATTAAACCAATATTTCTAGAATCTATTTGTTAAAAATTTGGTAAAATATAGAAAATATTTGTTATCAGATCGTACTTTTAGTATATACTAGCAGATATGACCTGGCAATGCCCAATTAATGAAAAAAAAACATTACTAGCTTTTAAAATGTTTAATCATGCTAGTATCTAATAATGCTAAATAATCTAATAATGTCGACCTTTGCAAGATATTAATCCGAATATGTTTAATTATTTTTTTTATGATTTCATTCGCTCTGATTGCAGACGCCTTACAACTTTCGCAGCTCTTGGCCGTGTGCTTTTCTGTTTACCATTGCCTTCCAAGACTTGACCCCAACTATTTAAATTCCTTAAATAACCATGTTAGTAAAAAGACGCGTGATTTTTCTGCAAAATCCACTTGACTTTCGACTATAACTTGAAATAGTTTCTGGCCTACTACATAAAGTTGGTAGAATTGTAAACGCGAGCTGAAAAAAAAATTAAATGTGTCAAAATTCAAAAGTTTTGTGTTAGAGGACAGGTCCAGTTTTGAGAAAAACTTCAGTTTTTCTTCGTTGTGAACCCAGTTCAGGAAGACCGAATTTTCATCGCTCTTTGCTTCTGGAATTCAATCCGTCTCTTTCACCGGTGTTCCTTATTCATTCTATCTGTGCTCAAATTTCGTACAAGGCTTTGGATTTTCGTTTTAATGTACTTCATGAACACATGACGAGTGTTCATGTGCAACTGCTCTCAATCTTGTATTCCTTTCTTCTTGATCATTGTCTTTGTACATGAAAATCTATGTCTAATTTTACAGATTTCACTCCTGTTTTTCATCCTCTTGCTACCCTACCGTGCAATTTCAAGATTACGCTTTTTTTTCAATTTCAAAAGCGTTTAATGTGCACGAAGTGTTTTTCTTTTGTGCGCGTGTTTTTGTCACCGAAATAATTTTCGTTAGAAATTAAACAGTTAGCCTAAGTAGTTTTTTTTTATATATATATTTAACCAATTTAAAATTTTTTCATACATTAATTAATATATGAATTTTAGATTTTTAGATTTGATTTTGTATATTTTTATGTTATATTTATTTTAATTTTATTTTTTTATGGGGCGTTAAATGAATGTTATTAAAATGGAAAAATAATAGAACAAAAATAAATAAAGTTACAAATCAATGTTCTTCTTTTTATGTTAATAAAAATTATATTAAATTGGAAATACTTGTACAACAACAACAAAAGAAAATAAAAATAATGTAACTTATGAAAATAATAAATTCAATGCTAAAAAAGATTTACAAATATGATGATAATGATGTAAAAGATGATTGAGTACCTTTCCAATCACACCTGAGGAACAACACGTCACTTTGTGGCTTTTCAGATTGTCAACAATAAGAAGCTGAGTTCTAATTCATTTGATAAATATTTCCATATTTTTGTAAAAGATAGATATTAAATTCTCTTTCTATCATGTCGCATAGCATATTGTTGTTGAAAAGAAATTCATTTTCAGTGTTCAATATAACTTTCCAAAGACTAAAGACTTTTCACCAAGAACGTATAATTCTCCAAGGGCTATTTACAGATTTTCCATTAACTTTTTTTTTATCTAAGCTAAAACTTAAATTGAGAGTGAAATTCTATTCCAATTTTTATTTTATATTGCACCTGTTTAAATTTATAAGAAAATAGTATTGCTATTGTATTATTGAAATTGTAACATTTTTCATCATTCATCCTGTTATGATCCTAATTTGCTTCATCATGTTATTCTCCTTTAATATTAATTGCTCGATATTTTATTATATCTTATATTACTGAAACATTTTGTATTCTTCAATTGTTTCCCACTGCATTATGTTAGCTTTGGGAAATAATTATGCATTATATTGAATTGTAAATTATTTTGGTTACCAGCTCAGAGTTCTCTCTCCAAATAGTGGCTTGTCTGACTTACAGTGTTAGCCTTTTCCGGAAGTTGACGGAGGTATTTGTAATAACATCCGTTTTGCTCTTCCTGATAATTTTCGAGAAAAGTGTGAAACAAAAAATATCCCTTCACAACGAAGGCATGGAAAGTGGGCTTTAATAGACACAGGAAACTGCAATAATTACATATGGCATGGTGTTTACATAAAAAATGCTTAAAGTGAATACGCGTTTAACCAAGCGTGCACCGTGGCAACTACACATGCTCAAGCAGTGTTTTGTCCACAAAAGTGAAGACAACAAGACGACAAGTAAATTGGATTTAGTAATTGGGGTTAAATATATCAATTCTTTCAGATGTTCCTATAGGGAAAAGATCGAAGAGAGTCAGATCTAAATATCTTAGTGGCAACACAACGTTATCATGCCATCCTGTGTCCATAGTTACTTCTCTGTACATTGAATGTCTAAATGACAGGGTAATGGATACGGTGCGGTACACTCTTTCACAGTTTATAATACATTGTCACTACACGGACCGTTCAGAAAGTACGTATCACAATATTCACGAATATTAAGCATTATCAATATGCTAACAATGCCGATATTTTCAAGCAGTGCAAGCACAATGATGACTGTTCAATTGACAAAATACTAATAAAACTTATTTTCCAGATATCAGATGTGACATCATATTTTTATTTTAAAAAAACTAAGTGAAATTCGCGATTTTTTTCAGTTTTTATGTACTCCGAGCAAGGATTGTTACCCTGCACAATTTGTGCAGTATCCACCGAATACCCTGTATATGAATGGGATTTAAGTTCAAGTGAAAGTTTTGTAAATCAATATTGATTTAGTATTGCTGTATCTGCTTGTATTTTCAATAAATTAAGTTGACACAAGAAAACTCATTGATAATTTTGGAATATAAAAACCGTTTCACAATTAGATTGTTAAAAAGTGTGATGTGAAAATTGATTGTTTTGTTTATTAACCCTTTGCACTCGAGGGCTCCGCTACGGAGACAATGCAAATAACAATATAAATAATGCGTATATCAAACTTGCATGTGAATATGATCTTCTCACTAAAATCGCTTCGAGTTGCTGGTAATATGAATGAAAAAGTGCAAAGGGTGTGAATAGGATAATTTTTAAATTGTTTAAAAAGTCTTTAATTCAGATTTCAACATTTGTTCTTCAAATTGGGAAATCTAAAAGTTAATTTCATTTCTAGTGCGAAATAACTTTCATGCAATTTAATAGATATAATTCCATTATAATTATTACAATAATTAGTGACTCCTCTCGTCGCCTTTTTCATTTATTCAAGTGCTTTAGAGAACGTCAATTATTTGAATAATGATTGTGAATAATGCACAATTTCAAAAAAATTAGTATACTTTTCTGTGTGAGAAACTTTCTTCAATGAGATTTTCGATAATTGGAAGTGTCTGAAATTTGAAGTTTCTAATATTAAATAACCATTCAGCAAACTCGGCAACATAATTATTTTATGCATCTTTCGCATTAAATCTATACCATTGAAATAATTATTTGGCTAACGTACGGAGGTCGGAATATGCGAGGTTTTTATTATAAATATGATAAAAAGATAAAGAATATTAAATATAATGCAAACTGATAAGTAAAGCATTATTATGCTCCTCTTTAAAATTAATTTATTCCTAAGTTTCTTCTAATTTTTTATTTGACAAATTTAAATTCATAATGAATCAGAAAAAAAAATCGTTTTTCTTTACGCTATAAAAATAACCAGTTTTTAGAACCTCACTTAGCCAAAATTGTTGTAAGTAGTGTTTTGTAAACTGATAAAGGAAACTATATTTTCTGATAAGTTTATTAATGTCATTTAAAATTTTTTATCCATCGTGATTATCAGAGCTATATATATAGTATATATGTATATAATCTCCCACGTATATTTCTTTTTTTTAATCTGTCAAACCCCAATGAATGTTTTTTAATTGTTATTATTTTCTTATCATTCGAAATCTGAAGTCATAAACACATCAAATTTATTCACTTGTTGACATTTTCAACGTTGATTTCAGTTTTATAACTTAATTAACATGATTATTATTCGCTAAGAAAAGATTATTTTAAATAAAACTTGTTCTGTTTTATTTATGTAACTTCTTTATCAAAACTTAACTCTGCAGTCTTTTAATTTATCTCATGATAAATTTTTTTTTTTAATTTTGCGTTTATAGAATTGTTAACTTTTATACTTATTTTTTTCCTGTGTTCGTTTCAGTGTTAGTATTGTCTAAGAATAGAATAACTAGTCATTTCTTGGTAATAAGAATAGAATAAGTAATCAGTTCTTGGTAGTAAGAATAGAATAAGTAATCAGTTCTTGGTAATAAGAATAGAATAAGTAATCAGTTCTTGGTAATAAGAATAGAATAAGTAATCAGTTCTTGGTAGTAAGAATAGAATAAGTAGTCAGTTCTTGGTAATAAGAATAGAATAAATAGTCAGTTCTTGGTAATAAGAATAGAATAAGTAGTCAGTTCTTGGTAGTAAGAATACAATAGTAATAGAATAATAGTAACTTCTTGGATTAAGAATAAGTAGTTTCGTTTTAACTTAAAGAATTTCTGATTTTCTGGTAGGGGGAAAAAACAACAACGAATAATTCAAATTGTTTATAGTTAAGAGATTTATTCAATGTTTTTACAATTGACATATTTGAGACTAACATGACAGTGTTAAAAATTACCTATTGTGCAGTTGCACATTATTTTACGTGTTGCTTTTACTAATGTTATTGTTTAAACTTTTTCTGATTAATTTAAAAAAATGCATATTTTTCAAATACTACCAGACTAATTTAATAAAGCTTTTGTCATCAAATGTGGTTAACATTAAAAAATATTTTATTAACAATGAATAAAAAGTACTCGCTGTTTTTTTTTTTTTTTTTTTTTTTTTAATATATCTAAATTTTATTCTTACATTAATGAAAACAACGAAAAAAATCAACCAATATTTTAATATAAATTGATAATTGTTCTGTATGAATGATTTTTTAAAAATCAAAAACGATATTATTTTGAAAAACAAGTAATATATAAAAAAAAAAAAAAATTTAAGTCAATTCCTACTTTTTTTTCATTCTATTGCAGAAAGTCCTTTATAAATAATTTTCATTCATTTTTTTTAAGTTTATCTAGCGCCATCTATCGGTAGATATATGTAACTTAAATCTCAAAAAAACTAAAATTAATTAATTAAATTTAATGAAGGAATTAATATTTGAAAAAACTGTATTAACATCCAGTGTCATCCACTACAAGTTCAAAAAAAAATGTATTTGAACTTGAGTGGATGAATAAAAAGTATTTTATGAACGACTGAAAATTTGAACAAGATATATATAGGGAGAGTGTGAGCTAAGAGAAGGAATTGAACAATTGCTTATTCAAAAACTATTTAAGATAAGTTTAATGAGTTGCATAAATCTTCATTAAGGTTAAATCAAAATAATGATACATTTTTTTTTCGCCTTTCTTTTGTACTTCCACCCCCGCAGTCTCTTTAAATCGTTGGACAGCTGTGAATTTTTTATTCCCCCTACTTATTGGTTTCTTATTCCTCAAACACTAAAGTCATTTATCCCCGTATGCGGTATGGTTTACTGAAGAACCGTGAGATCATTTGCATATGGCAAGTAAGCATCAGGTGCCCACAGACATCCTGACTTCTCGCGTTCCATTGCCGTTCTAGAATTTAAAACCTGTAAGAGGGATTGCTGTGTGGTAAAATTTCATTCCAAATATGACTTTCAGTTAAGAGGAGGGGTTGAAAATACTTCTCCCTGCACTCATTATGTTTCCGCTCCCGTTATTCAGCATGGTGGATTGTAAATTAAATTGCTGCAGAAATTGCATTTCATCAAAATGCTTTGTTCGGAGAAAATTAATGTGGCAGACGATTTTTTTTCTTTTTTATTTCGAATGTTTTTTTTAGAACTATTTTAATGGTATATTCTGTATTCATCCTTAAAAAGGCTGTTCTAAATAAAAGTGTTTGTATTTATTTATTTATTTTTAATCTTGATGCACATACACGACACAAAAGTTTCAATTTGGAGCTTTAAAAAATAACAAAGAGGCTTTTATTTATTTTAAGAGGCTCCTATTAGTTCACACTCTCTCTATATATATCTTGTTCAAATTTTCAATCGTTCATAAAATACTTTTTATTTATCCAATCCAGTTCAAATACATTTTTTTTTAACTTGTAGTGGGTGACACTTGATGTTAATACAGTTTCTTCAAATATTAATTCATTAATTAAATTTAATTAATTAATTTTAAGGTTTTTTTAGATTTAAGTTGCATATATCTACCAATAGATGGCGCCAGATAAATTTAAAAAAAATGAATGAAAATTATTTATAAAGGACTTTCTG
Organism: Caerostris darwini; assembly: GCA_021605075.1. Taxonomy (NCBI): domain Eukaryota; kingdom Metazoa; phylum Arthropoda; class Arachnida; order Araneae; family Araneidae; genus Caerostris; species Caerostris darwini. The sequence goes on along the minus strand of BPLQ01011923.1, from coordinate 124,072 downwards.
CAATAAAATGAAAAAAAAGTAGGAATTGACTTTAAAAATTAAAATAAAAATTTCAAGCTTGTGTTTTTATTTAGGTCACAGGGTATCTACTCTTTATATGTAAATTCGATTTAAAAATATTTAAACAATTTATAAAGATAAAAGAATAAAACTCAGCCTTCAGGCTTGTGGGTTAGCTTTACTTTTACAAATTTATAAAACTATAACGTATGTAACATATTTCTATTGTTAAAGAATATATATGACTCACTGATGCAAGCCAAGTTTTCTCTGAAAGAATAATATTCAGTTTTTCTTTTTGACAAAGTTTATTTAGTTGCTCATTAATCATGCATTTAGAATGATAAATAAAGTGTTCATGTGTTCTCATATTTTTTTTAATATGAAAAATTAGGATTATCTCTTAAAATGTTCTTGTTTCTGAATTTGAATCAGGAATATCAAAAGCTATGTCACATTTGGGGCCTGAATGACCGAGTGGCTAGCGCTCTGGCGCTCGGTACCACAGGTTTCGAGTTCGAGTCCCGGTGGTGCCATGGATGTTTGTAGTGGTTCGGAATCCACTTTAAGCAGTAGATCCCGGTCTTATATGACTGTTGAGCGTTGGACGTAGAGCTGACATCTCTACCCCGTAAAAAGAACAACATCTCTCGCCTTTAAATCTACCAGTAGGTAGACGGCCTTGGCCCACACTAGGCTGTTGCGCCAATGATGATGATGATGTGTCACATTTATTAATCTATCACGTTTCCACTAAACCTATGAATTAAAGAAAAGGGACAATGATTCACATTAAATATTTTTTATGTAGAAAAAGAAATATTAATCAGGGGGGTTGTAATTTTTTTTAATTGTATATGTACTTTTTATTTCAAGAATTCTTTTAATAACAGCTATTCTTTTACTGATAATTATTGTAAATATTGTCTCGAAAATGTGTTAGATAAGTCATTTAAATTAGGAAATCCATAAAACCTACAGATTTTATATTAATTTAACTTCATTATCTTATATATTTCTTATTTGCATAAAACGATTCTTTCCAATTTATAACTATTTTATGTTACTACTAGTTAATAATATATTTATTTTATCTTTTATAATGTTTTTTTATCTTTCAGTTGCACCTTGCAAAACTTGATTCACTGAAGAGTAAAATAACAGAGCTTACTACCATTATTCAACATACGGCTCAAGAAAGAGATATTATTGAAAGGCAGTTCAATAAAACTCAGGTAATAAAATTTAAGTTAAATTTTTTAATTTAAATTAAATTGGTTTTTTAAGTTTTTATTTTGAAATTAACATTATCATATTCCATTGAATTTAGTTACAAGTGCTTCAATTGCTTACCATTCATAAATTGTATTTTTAACGAAGTTGTGTTTATTTCCTTTCAGTTGGATAGACTGAGATTAGTTCGAGAGCAAGAGGACAGGCTAGATCAGCAAGCTCAGCGATATGAAGAAAGACTAACAGAACTTCATAGTGTAATTGCTGAATTGACTAAAAAACTTGAAGCTCAGAGAGCTAATGTGATAAAGTAAGTTTTTCTTTGGACATTACTTGTAATCTTCTGATAAAAATCAATTAATTATTTTTTTAATGTAAAGCTTCAATTTTTGTGAAACAGCAGACACATATATATATTTTTTATTTCCAATGACAGATTATGAACAGTTAATACAATAAAAAGAACAACGGAAAAAAAAAACCCGGATAATGCAACAAAACATGCTGAGACAGAGTTCATTAATCTAACAATAAAGCCAAGTTGTAGATCTTTTAGCCACTAAAAAGTGTTACAAGGTGCATCACGGGGAGGTAGATCTTCTGCGCACCCAGATACATATATAAGTGAAGTTATATAGTTAATACATATATAAGCGAAGCTTGGTAGTTTGGGTGGAAATGAAATATTGAGACACTGCTTTTCAATATACAATAAACTTCAGAATAAAGAAATAATTTTCTTTTATGACTAACATTAATATAAAGATTGCATGGCCAAATATATAGAACAAAGATACTTGAACTTTATAAAAATTAAATTATTAATTTTGTTGAATTAATTGCCTATCAAATGAAAATAACAGATATGCAACCACATAAAATAATTTAAGTACTAAGTTTTTTATTATTTTTATCACTACTCCTTTTTAAAGTTAATATAATTGCTTTGCTAAAAGAGCACAAGAATATAAATTTTTTAAATTAAATATAATGATCTGCAATTGCTTTTCAGCTTGAATTAAATGAGATTTATGGAATAAAAAAAGTTCAAAATTATTTAAAAAGTAGATTTTTATATTTGCTCTTTTCCGTGTTAAACCTTTTAAATTTTTTAACATTCAAATTTTTTATAATTGCTGAGGAATTAGTAATAATTTTTCAATGATAACGATGAGAGTGTATGATGTAATTTGTGATCAATTTATTTGATAACAAATTTTTAAAAATAATATTTTTCTCATAACAAATGTATTACAATCATTTGACAGTTTGAAAAATAATTTAAAAAATTTATGAGTGAATTATTTACAGTTTGGCAACTTCTACATGAAAAATACTTCTACATGAAAAATAATTCTTGGCGTAACATAAAAAAAAAAAATTTTTAATTCACATAAATTTATATTACGAAAAATATTTATTAAAGCATTTGGATCAAGTATAAAGTGTTTGTTATATGCTTCAATATCACAGAAACTTTCTTTAATTATTATCTTGTATTAATTCAACAGCTTATAGTTTTCTTTTTCTCTTTAAGGGAAGAGGATGAATGTAGCCAGCAGTCTGGTGAAGAATCAAGGCAAAGTGAGACACAAAGCCATTGCACCAGCAATGACAACAATATCACCGAATCCTGCAGTGAAAGAGGTATGTTATTTTAATGTTTAGTTTTTTGTTTCCGATTTGTTTTAAAAAATATGAAATATATAGTATATATTTATTATTATTGGAAATAATATTTTATATTAGTATTTTAATTACGAAATTATTCCTCTTAATTATTCAACAAGCTATAGAAGTCCCGAATCTTGTATAAATAGACTAAAATAGTATAGGATCTTGTTTTGCATAGAATAGTAGATATTTATAATAATTATTTATTATAATCAAAAGCGATGTAATTAGTTTTAATGCATTGTCTTCCAAATAACTTTTATCAAACACTCTACAGTTGCTATACCTTTTTATTTAAAACCATCAGTAAATGTAATAATCATAATTAGAACAAGTAAGCACTAAGCATGTAAAGAAACATATAAAATTACCTGTGATAACATATAAATAGCATTCTTAAAATAAGAAATGATCAAGCAATTAGTTTAAAAACTGCTTGCTTTTATTAATAAAACACTGTTCCTTTATAGAACTGTCAAGGTTCGGTGGTGAAGAAGATTCTCGACATGAGATTTCTCGGACTATTTTGCAAGAGGGGGAAGAGGCAAGCAGTGGACTGGGTGACAACGAAAGCTCAGAAGACAGACCAATGCAGGTAGGAATTTCTTTTTCAGTATAAAGGCTGTCTTTTCAAAGACATGGACAGTAACATTGGGATTTAAATTCTAGAATGGGAGAGATCGTGAGATGGAAGGCTTCAAAGAGAATCGAGCCACTTCATGTCACAGTCTTCAGATATCCCAGTTGCAGGAAGAAGTGATTGTATTGAGAGCTGAAAATGCAGCCCTGCAAGAGCAGCTCGGAAGACAAGAAAACGAGCTGAATCGAACTCGGGCTGCTCTTTCCAGCTGTCGGGAAGAAAGAGACAGATTCTCGAGGAGGGTATGTTGATCATGTTTAATACTACCAGACTTAATTGCAACTTAATATTTGTTAGTGTATCATAATGTATATTTTAATTACTATATTTAAAAAAAATATAGTAATTAAAATATACATTATTATAAATAAAAACTTAAATTAAAAAAGAATATTTGACATATTATATAATGATCATTTCATAATTGGTAATAACCAAATTTGTATATCAATTTTCAGTAGTGAAAAAAAGATTTTGTATCTTAAAAATCTTTCAAATATATTTTTATAACAAACCGTACTTAAAATGAAATGAAAATAAATATTAGATTTTCAATATTAATATGAACACAATTATTTCACCTATTTTGTATGCTGTAACAGTTAAGGTTTTTGTTTTATTAAACAAAACACTATTATGAATATTTTTACTTATCATAAAATTTATTATGGATAGTTAAAAAAAAAAAAAAAAAAAAAGTAAATATATAAAATAGAAATATACATATAAGCATGCAAATCTGTTTACATAAAAAATTGTTCTCTGAAATTTTTTCTTTAATTTGAAATACCTAAAAATCTCAAGATATATTTAATAAAGCATACCAAGCTCTTTATTTATTTTTTTTTTTTTTAATAAATGGAAAACTTTGTATTTTGGTTGATAGAAATATTAAAAAAAAATTATAAATTTAAATTTGAGGCAATAATTTTATAATTATAAATGTTATTATTATTATTATTATTTTGAATTAAAATATCTCTCTCTCTCTCTTTGATTCTTTATGATATATATATTTTACTTAATCTGGCCATAATACCATATCTCTGATTTTAAATTCAAAATAAGAAAATTTTCAATGTCTTATTGAAAGGTTCTCAAATAACATGTGATGGTTGAATGTTAGCTTTTGGTCTCTAGGTAGTCTAAAATTATTTATTAATTTCCAAAGTTATAATTAGTAATATATAATTTATATTACTACTAATTAAAACTTGTATTTATTTTTTTTTTTAAATTTTGACTTATTAGTTTTCAAATAATATTTTGTAAACAATTTATTTCGTTTAAATATTTATGAATAAAATTTTTTATAATACCTTTTTGGCAGTTACACCTTTTATGAATTTTAGACTTTACTCATTCATATTATTATTTTCTCAGTTTTAAACTCTTTTTTTTTTTTATTCTTTCTAAATTAGTTATATGTCTATTTCAAAATATAAAATGTATTTGATGTTTAGATCCGAGAAGTGCAATCCAAACTTGCTAGTCTTCAATCCCAAAGCTCTCAAGGTTCTCAAACAGGTAGCTCTCCAACTCGCAGTAAAAGTCCTCACATAAATCCCACTACTGGTGAAAGAACACCAACATCCAGGGAAGATGTTCCTATTGCCAAAATGGCTGAACGGGTGAGACTAAAAAAAATGGAAAGTGGTGATCGTCATATTTTAGGTTCAGAAATTTCAAGTTTAGGGGTAATTTTCTATCATTCTTTTATATTAATACTTTATTAATATTTTTATCATACTACTCAAAATAATAATTAAATACATTTGAATCTGTGATGGCAAAACCATATATATATATTGTAAACTTGCTTTTATATTTTTACATCTATTATTGCACGAAGAAAACTAAATGAATCTGCTTATTAAAAACTCTCATAGGGAGCAAGAATTTGAATAAGATCATATTGTTGTTCTACACCAAACGCTGTTTAAAAGATATGATAAAGAAATTTTCACCTTCATAATTATAGTTATTTTGTTTATGAATCAAGTTAAGGATTTAATTATGGTTTAAATGTTAATCAGCATCAACCCAGTTAAAACCATTTTAAGGTTAATTTTAAAAATTTATTTATTATAAAAACTCAACATTTTAAAATTGTTAACTGGCATGTTTTTTGCAACCAATGATTCATTTGCATTCTTCGTAATTATAGTTTTATATTATTTGAAAGCATTCGTATTTAAACCATCTTAAATCCTACTTTCTATTTAAAATTAGTTTTTTTATCATTGAAATCGATTAAGTAGTTCATTAAGTGGTATTTATCATAACATATATATGTATATATTGTTTTATTGATTAATAAAATTATGAATTTTGTTTATTTAATTAGGTTAATTAAAAAATTAATAAAAGTGTAATCAAGAAAGATTTTGAAATCCGTAAACACTTTTATTATATGCTGGAAATAAGAAATTGATTTTACTTTAGTCATTGTTTTATTGCATTAATGTTTCTTCATGTTTAAAACAAGTCTTGTGGGATTCCTCTTTAGAAATCCAAACACCAATACTTCTCTTTCTCGCTCCCTAATAAATAAGAAATAATAAACCCTAAAAATAATTGCTCAATATATTCTAAATTAAAAAATAGAAAATAATTTTTTTCCTACATAAAGCATTAAAGTAGAATGAATTCTACTGTAATATGGAATTTTTCATGTGGTGTTACCTATTTTTCTATTTATTATGCTCGAAATTGTACTTAAGAAATGTGATATCTTATTGCTAGAATATTAATCTTATGCTTTCAATTTCCTCAATTGTTCAAATTTATTTCAGTTATCGACCACAAAAATGGCAGAGCACCTTGCTCAAAATGTTCATGAAGAATCCCATGCTCAGGAAATTTTTCAGACCTTGTTCTCAACAGGATCTCCTGTTCCTGAGAACAAAATTCGAGAGTTTGAGGTTGAGATGGAGAGGCTAAATAGTCGTATTGAGCACCTCAAGTCTCAGAATGATCTTCTCAGCCTGACCTTGGAGGAGAGCAAAGGGCAGTGTGACCGACTCAGCGTCCTCATTGGAAAGTACGAGTCCAACAATACTGCCCTTCAGCTAGCTCTGTCTTACAGTGACCAGGCAATTGAGACTTTTGAAGTGCTACTGTCTTTGTTGGAGTCAGAACAAGATCAGATACGTGCCAACTGCAGAGCTGTGGGACTAGGTAAAGTTGCTATTGTGTTATTAAATGTGTTTTGATGGCATTTAATTGCATTTTCTTAAGTTCTTTTTTAAGGAAAAAGTTACAAATATTGGATTTTCTTTTGTTTTATACAAAAAAATTATCAAAAACATTTTTTTAAAATTTGAAATGAATAATGAATGGTCATTAAAAGTATTTTGTGATTATTTATATTTTTATATGTTTTTTTTTTTTTTTTTTTATGAAAAATTCATTAACTGCACCAATAATTTTGGGAAATTAAAATTTAGCATTTTTTTTAAAAATATTTTAATTATATAAATAATATATAATTAATATAAGTTGAAAACATACTTTTTGTATTTAAATTTGTATGTTTGTATAATTCTTTCAATTTTAAAGAATTTTCACATATTTTTTTTAAATCTCTTTAATTCTAAAGTCTATTTATTTACAAAAGTCAAATTGTTGTATGAAGTATAAATTATTTTGTTTTTTCTTTGGTTGCTGCTATTATTTTTATTCCTAATGATCATTTTGTCTACTTGTTAAATGGTATATCTCAAATATAAATGTAATATTTAGTCTATCTTTAGTTGACATTTTAGTAGAGGAAACTTTGTAAATTTAAGTACAGTTATGCTAATTTCTCATTTTTGTTGTGTTGTTATTTTATTGTCTTTTCAACTTTATATATATATATACACACACACACACACTTTTTATAATGTAATTTTTATGCCATTATTTATTAAATTTTTATTAGTGTTGTAGATACTAAAAGTAAGATATGTATATATAATGTTATTTTAATCAAATTGCAGTCAAATCAGATGATGAAAATCAAGAAAAAATTATGGAATTGTTAAAGGAATCACAAGAAAATAGGAAATCAGCTGAGAATATGGCAAGACATTTCTTGCAGAAACTTGACAGAAGTTATGGTATTTCCTGCAGAATGGGGGGATGCCATATTAGTCCCTGGGAAGATCTTTCATCTCATAGTCATACAACTAGGTTTGTCTATATTCATTTTTTTGGGAATTCGTCTTTTAAATTTATTTATTATCATGTCATTTAGTTTATTAATTATTAGACTGAAAGGGGGTGAAGCAGTAAAACATTTTTATTTTTAATTCGTTGGCTTTTATATTATAGGAATTATAATATAGAGATAATGTTATAATAGTATTTCTGACGAGGACTAATTTATTCATTTAAAAATATTTCATTTTATATTTGTATTATCTGATGTATTTAAAACAGGTTTCTGGCAATGATTCAAGCTCTTAAAAATTTTACAGTTCTACAGAAAAGAAAAAAAAAAAAAAAACATACTGCATGTTTTAAAAAATAAACTGCAATGTAAAATTAATACTATAAGCACCCAGTCTATTCACACTTAAAAAAATTGTTAGTATCGTATCATTTGTATGATCTGTCTTGTGGAGATTAAATGTGTTGTGTCATATATTTAATGAATATTAATTGAATTTAAAGATAATATGTGGTATATTTTTAAATTTTTTTCTTCTTCTATAGTACTTCCAGTTCTGTCTCAAGTAGTTGTGATGGTGGGGAATTTTCTAAGGCAGATGAACGTAGGCTGCGAGACTACATTACACAATTAAAAAATGATAGATCTGCTGTTCGAACAACTGTTGTAGAGTTAGAAAGTGTTTATGTGGACCCTACCAGTAAAGAACCACCAACAATTATTGATGCTCAAAAGCTAGATCTGGAGAATGCTGTCCTTATGCAAGAGTTAATGGCAATAAAAGTAAATTTGTGTAGTTATTGTATTTATTAAAATGTATATAATAATAATTAATTATTATATATCAATACATTATATCTGCTAACTTTCATACATCTTCGATCAAATGCATGGATTATCATTAATTTTTAAATGAACTTTCTATATAAAAGTAAAACATTAGTTACTTTGAAAATATTTAGCTTATTAATGGATAGCTATAATAATAAATTAGAGACTAATAGTACTCCTAAAATATTTTCCATTTTGTATATTTCTCTTTGCAATGGTAAACATGAGTAAATTTTTGTATTGTGATACAAATAGCATATAAATACTTTTAGCTTTTAATCATAGTATTAATCTAACATTTAATACCATGTTAAAAAAATTGATAATTAAATCAGAATTTCTCACTGTAATATTTTGAATGTGTTCTTAATGAGAAAATTTTTTAAATCCAAAAAAAGGATACCATAAATATAGTTTGTAACTAATTAAAGTATTTTTTTTAAATTAAAGTATTTTTTTTAAATTAAAGTATTTTTTTTAAATTAAAGTATTTTCATTCTTATATTTATTGCATGTCTTTTGTTAATAGCAAATAAAATAAGGATTCATAAGAACCTTTCTCTTTTTTTTTGTGTGATTTGCATTAATGATTATTAATTGTTGTATATATGTGTGGAGAATATTCATAACTTTTATTTATTTGATATTAACTATATTGTTAACTTTTAAAAAAATTTTATATGATGAATAATTGTTGAAAAATTCTTTTTTTTTTTTTTTTTTTTTTTTTTTTTTTTTTTTTTTTTTTTTTCCAGGAAGAGAAAGCAGAATTTAAAGCTCAGGTTTATTTATTAGAAAAAGAAAAAACGTCATTAGAATTGCAATTAAGTAGCAGAGAAGCACAGGAACAAGCTTATTTAGTGCAAATCGATCATTTTAAAAGTGAATTGCAAGAACAAGCCGAACTAATTGAAAAACTCAAAGTAAATTTAACTTTAAATTTTCTTTCTCTGTAAAATTTTGAATATATTTGTAAATCCTTTTACTACTTTTAAATTCTTAACACATTTAAGATGATCTGTAATTTAACAAAATGATAAAAACAAACATTTTAACATCTATATATTTCATTCTATGACATAAAAATTAATGCATCAAAAGGAATTTATGCCATAATTAATTGAAACATTTTTTTTTAATTTGATGTATGTACAGAAAAAAAAATTGCTACAATTTTAAAACAGGTAATTTAATATTTAGAACAAATTAATTCATGTTTGTGAGATAGTGTACTCTGTACTTAGATACAAATTGATTCTTGTTTTGTGGAATTTATTTTCAAATCGTCTTCTATCAATTTATAAATCATCATCTTTCTGGGTAGGGCTTTATTATCAGTAGGGTTTATTTCAAAAATATATTTATCATTGCTGAAGAATTTTTTACCAATTGTTAATATTAAAAAGTTCAATTAACTGAACTTGGTACCACTGCAAAACACAGGCAGAAATAGATGACACTAGCTTAAATTTTCTTTAAATCATCTAATTCAATGATTTGTTCACGTATTGCATAAGTAAAAGATAAATTGGATATTATGCTCTGTATCTGTTTTTACTGTAGGCTGATGCTGAAGTTTCCCATTTATGCCAACATTCTGTGTTCCAACGTGAATGTTAAGCTATTCTTTGATTTTCTAATTTCTATTCCACCTAATCTTTTTATAATTTCTCCCAAAGCCATACTCTCTATCAGATTTAGTTATATGCTCATAATAAATTTGTGCCCATTAGAGAAGTATTCTAATAAAGTATGTAGCTGTAGTTCAAAATGTATTACATACTTTGGATTTAAATTGTATATATCTATTGTGCTAAAGCTATATGCCAGCCTATTATTGACACTAAATTTTAATAATTTGTAAAGATATCTCATTTCATTATGATGATATTATTCTTTCTTGATGCATTCATTAATTAGAATGATTTTTTTTTTTTTTTTATGTATAATAGTTTCCCTTTTTGATTTAGTAATAATGTAAATAGTTTGTATCAATTAGAAAGGAAATGTTTTTTATTGGGTAATTGATTTTTATGTCTTAAAAAAAATTATAGGCAATAAAATACATTCCTATTTTATAATTTAGAGCATTAAAAAATTTTTCAATTAATTACATAATTTTAATATTGTTTTAATAGCACCATTTTTAATTCATGTAATGATGCATTTCATTTGTAAATTGTTTGTTAACTTCTCTTTTCCATTTCAGTCAAATTCAAATCAAAAAAATATAAATATTAGCACAGATGAAGCTACTGAAAAAGTTAATAAGCTGAAGGCTAGAATACAAGAATTAGTTCAAACAATTGAAAAAGTGACTAAGAATTCTGAAATGAGTGCTCAGCAATCTGTTGAATTTGTTAATGATCTAAAGCGTACTAATAGGTATTAAAAGAATTTAATTTTTTGTGTTTTACAATATTCAATCTTTAATAATAGTCTCTAGCATATAAGCTATCATGTAAGAAAAATTTATAAAATATAGTTAATTTATACAACTTTTTTTTATATATAATATTACAATTTAACTATCGTTAATTTTTTTTAATCTTTTTTTCATGAAATTAAAATTTTACATTAAGACAAATATTAATTATGTGCATATTATTGCCCTATGTTTTTACAAGTATTTAATCTATTTCTATATTTTAATAATAATAAGGACAAAAACTATACATATACATCAAATTTTTTAATTCCTCAGACTCATCTGTATAAATATTCATATTGACGGAATCATAAACAAATATACATATATATTGTCTATACATAGAAAAATCAATATATTTGATGCTGTAGAACAAATGGGCATTAATATTTATTTTTTAATATCATATAATACAATTTTATGCTTCAATGAAAAGGAACGAATGGAAAAAAAAGAACTTTTAATTCTAATCATTTTTTTAAAATATTTTATTCTAATTGTACATACAGTTATTTTAGTAAATCTCAATAATGACTAAAATTATAAAATTTGCTTTTTTGTTCATAATACTAAATGGTTTAAAAGGAATAGAAATGTAATGACTTTACTATCAATAACAAAAATGACGTATTTAACAAGTAAATGGAATTAAATTGACATCACATTTCATGTAAACAGAATCATATAGCAATGACAATATGCATTAAGATATATTATATTATGATCAAAATAAGCATTATTCAATATTTTTTTTAATAAACTAACATAATTCCTCAGTGCCTTGGTTATCGCCTTTGAGAAGGCAAAGAAAAAACAACAAACAAAAGTGAAGAAGTTAGAATTACAAATGGGTTCTTTAACTGAAAGACACAATGCTCAGGTCAGTAAAAAGAATTTTTAATTTATCCAAAACAATAGGAATATTTTTTCATGCATTTAATTAAATGAAGTATATTTTTGAAAAATTAACTCTAAATTAACTCACAAGAGTTTATTGCTTAATTTCAGTCTGTTGTAATTTTTTTGTACAGAAATGGAATTATTAAAAGTCGATAAAAAGTAAATTTAATATTGATATAATCTGTTATTTATTCTCTATAACAGAAGGAAGAAACTTAATAATTTTTGAACAATTAAAACATAAAGCATGTGTATTTTTTTATTTTTTATCTCAGCTATACATTAAAATTAAATATATGAATTGAAAATTTGATTTTTATTATATTCATTCATTATCCATCAAATCTAAATGATTATGAATTGGAAAAATATTTATTAGAAGTTTAATTTTTTTTAAATGTTAATGTTTCCTTTTTTTGAAATTTTTTGTCTCTTCATAATTTTCAAGAATTGATTAAATATAATTTACATTTTTCTTGTAGGTAAGAATGCTAAAACAAAGAATAGCCATGCTTGAAGGTGAAACTGGTCATCGTCTCCTCCAAACTTCCTCCAATTCAGATCTGCCTATATGATGAAGGGCTCCTTTATCTAATAAAAAAAATACTAGTTCATGTAAATATACCATCCGATGAGTGGCATCCACTTTTAAAATTATTTCTCTTTTTTGATTTCATGGACTTCATTTCAGCCATCTCACTTAAATCTTCTCTTCCCGAATTTCAATTTAGAAGTAGTTACAATATATTGGAACTAGATAATTTAAAAACCATCTACAGAATCACATGCCATTGCTTCTACCATTCAACATGTCTAAATACAACTGGCTATTCCAATATTGTGTTAAATTTTCAACTTATCCAGTTTCTTGCAAAATGTCGCTACACTCTGGTGTTGGGAAGTTTACTTGTGATTAGAAATTATATGGTACCAGTAACTAAAGGATGGTGGTAAGAATGCAGATTTTTGAATGAACTTTTGAAGTATGAATAAATTGCTTAAGGTTTCACTGTGACATTGCAATTCCTGTTTACAAACTTGCAGAAAGGATACTTTTCATAGAATTTAATTTTTAAAAAAATCATGGATATAGATATCAAATTTCCTTTTTTACAGTGATATGTACAGTAATTCTTTATTGTAATAATGCTAATCCTGTATATTTGTGATTTAATTTTGCCACCATGCTTCTAGCCATTATTTCTTAATTATTATGTACAGATAAGATTGAATGTTCAAATTTCAAAATATTTCTGATAGTTGATATATTTATTTGGTTTGAATTTTCAATCTAAAAATTTAGAGATTTAATGCAATTATATATTTTTCATTAATTCTCAGTTTGCATAATTTTATTTTTTACAAATTAAGAGAATAAAAAATTTAATAATAATTAATTTTTTAAAGTCAATATTATTATAATTATTTTTCCATATTCATCTGTCATCTTTTTAAACATTTTTACATTTATTTTAATTCAAAACTGAGATATATAATTGAACTCTCTTTTAACTTAATAATATGTTTATATTTCTCTGTTAAAAGTGAATATTTGATAGATGTGCAAGTTTCATTAAACCACGATTTCTCTGGGATTACAATTTGTATTGATGAAGCAATAAATATAACTGTTTTTAAATTGTGGTGTTAATAACAAACTTTTATGTGAGTTTAAAGACAGATTTTTAAAGAGTTAAATGATTTAGTGAAACTTGTGTGATGTGCCAAATAGTATAATAACCCTTTTTTATATTACTTAAAAGCTCATTTAATTAAAAAAATAACATTGTTAAAACATATTATTATATTAATGTTAGTAAAATTTCTCTATAATTTTTATTCATTTTGTAACTTATTATAAAAATTACAAACACTCTGAACTTTTATCTGTTATGATTTATTAAAAAATTATAATGTTGCACTTTAATTGCTATAGATTTTTAATAATTTTATCCAATATTTTGATTGGGAACTCATTTAAAATATTAAGCATTTTCTTCAAATATAAATTAAGATGCATTTATTAATGCATACATCTTACATGTTTGTATGCACATTTTTATGTATGTATATTATTTTTAGAATTACTTATTTTTACGTTGAAAAATAAAGTATAGTTTTGTATTTAATTATAGATTATCACACAAATTTAAAATTGTTTTTATAACAAAATGGGTTTTTTTATTTTATTTTTTAAATTAATTTATTTATTAATTGATGTTTATTTTGTAAAATGTTTTGTATCACAATGCAAAATATAACGTTATTAATACTCTGTAACATTTTTGTTGATTTTCTTATTTGCAAATATGTAAATAAACTTCTAATATGTATTTTTGTAGTTTTGTCTTAATCTGTGGTTTATTTGTTTAATCCATTTAATTGTAAATTTCTGAAATTATTTAGAGGAATTATTTCATTTTGTTAATACAACATATTCAAAATTTTTTTTTTTTCCAGTAAAAATAGACATCTTATATTAGAGATTTAGTGAATGGAATACAACATTTTTTTTTATCTATACATTAAGAAAATGAATTTAAAATAACTACATAGGACAGTTGAAAATTGATAGAAGAAACTAAGATATTATAAAACTAATATTTTTATATAAAAATTCTTATGCTGTATATTTTTTTAAACTATTATTATTAAAATCAAATGTTGAGAGGAACTTAGATGTATAATTAAAAAAAAAAAAAGGCTGAAATTAAAATTATGTATATATTTCACAGTTGTCAAAATTAAAGGAAAACTTTTTTTTTATAGTAATGGTAATTTTTTCCAATGTACTGATATCAGAATTAATTCAAGCATTGTGCATATTATTTTAATACAATTAAAATTAAATACATATATGAAAACTGTTGTTTAATTTTTATACAATTAAAAAATTTGATGCAAGTAAGTAAAAAGAATGTTACTTTTAAAAGTTGTTGGTTTTTTTTTTTTTTTTTTTTTTTTTTTTTTTGTCTCTCATGTGTGATATTTCTTAACAATAATGCATTCTATTTAATTATTTATTATAAAACATATAACTATCGCTACTTGTCTGTATATTGTGAAAACATATTTTTAGAAAATCAATTCATGATATATCTATTCTTTACATTTCTGTTACAGCAAAAATTTGCATTCACGTTTGTTCAATAAATAACAAAAAATTCTATATAATAGGAACTATATTTCTCAACACTGTCTCACTTCCTCTTCACTTATTTGTGATCTTAATATTTTTTAAAACATTTCAATCTCTTTTCTGGGATTTAAAGTTTTAACTTAGAAAAGTTCCAATACTTAATGTTTTACTATCAGGCATTCACCACTGCTGATGTAGTAGGTCGAAGAGAGTAAGAATTGGATGACAATTCGGTAGCTCTTGCTTCCAAGGCAGAAGCCTGAAATAAATATGGTGTAAAATGTTATTGCAGACAATTATAATGTATAAATATTTTATAAGAGTAGAAGATACAATGAAATTTACAATATTGATCACATCTCTATTGTAATCAAAAGGGAGAACTGCAAGGACATGACTGTAAAATCAACAATTATTGTTTATACAAATTACAAGAGAAAATTACGAGCATGTATATATAATAATAAATATTAGTAAATGTATACGAATCAATGTCTATAAATGAATCTATAAAGTCATGTAACTTTGTTTCTGTCAGTTTATTGTTACTTGGAGAAAGTGCATCATTTTTTTGTAAAATTTTATGATATTAATAAATGTCTCTTTCAATTGGCTGAAGAAAAAAGGTACACATATTGTTTTTCGGAAAAAAAATTTCTATCAGATAGACTTGTATTTATTTAGAGGTAATTTTCAGTTTTTTTTTTTTTTTTTTTTTTTTTTTTTTTTTCCTTCCAATATTGAATTTTTTGAGTTAGATTACCAAGACGAGTAAAAAAAAATAATAATAATTAAAATTAATGGAATTTCGGAATTTTTGCGAATAGGACTGATTTGAGCAATAACATCGTGAAATTTAATGAAGCGTAAAGACTCATGCATAAGGGTATGTGAACTCTGAAAGAAAAACACAGAAAGAAACTAACAAGTTAAATAAAGAAAATATTAAACACGCTGCACGATTTTGTCGATTTTCGGAAGTGAACCTCATTCTCCCTTCCCTCGCTCTTTAAATAATTCAATGCAAAACGTTATTGTAATAATGTAGAATTTAAAATTTATTAGTACAGTGCGCTCGATCTACAATATTCTCAATAGCACATGCACTGAACCTCATTTTAAAATTGCACAACCCTAAATGTGGCTCACGGTTAGTTCTTATTTGTCCGAATTCTTTTTTGATTAGTTATATGTTGTTATTTTGATTTACTACATGTGGCATGCTGTCAAAACACCAATAAAGCCTTGCCCTCAACAAAAGCACCTCACTAAAATCTTCAATAAATGCTTAATATTATATTATTTCTCAATTTCATGAAGCTTGCCTCCATCATTATGATTCCCAAGCTAGCATCAAGACCATAAATTCTCTCAAAATTTCACACCAATAAGTTTCCTAAGTTGTGTGGCTAAAGTTTTTGAAAATATAATCCATCAAAGAATTTTCAAACACAGTGTCGAGGGAATGTTTTTCCAACGGAGCAGTTCGGATTTCAGCACTTCTATTCCAAAACCACCAACTCCTTCGAGTTATTAATATGATAATCGAAGAAATGAATTACAAGTTCATCACAGATTTTTTTTTTCCCTTGGTATTTTGTTCCACGTTCAATTTTGAGTCAAACAATGACTCTCGTTTCTAATTGAAGTGCAACCCTACAACGAGAGTAGCTCGATTTTGCGAAGCAGAATTTAAATAAAAAGAAAGAATTATTAAGGAAAGATGAAAAAAGCAAAATTTTTATACAAGAAAAAATGCTTAGAACGACATTGAATGTTCACGACAGTGTATCCAATTTAAAAAGAAAAGAAAAGCGGGGTTAAACAAAATTTAAAGGAAAAAAAAATGGCGTTTTTCTAAGCAAAAATGCTGGAATGGACAAACTACGCCAGTCGAGTGAAAATGAACAAGTTTTTCCTATTTACCCTCTTTGTTCATTAGATTACAGAAAGAGGATTTGATTTGGTTTGTCGCTCTACGGTCATCTTGTGCACACTTTAGGCTAAATAGACCGGGAGCTACAGTTTAAAGTGGATTCCGAACCACTACAAACACCCATGGCACCGCCGGGACTCGGACCCGAAACCTGTGGTACCGAGCGCCAGAGCGCTAGCCACTCGGCCATTCAGGCCCCTACAGAAAGAGGGAGGAGAATAGCAAATTTAACAATTATTCCTTTTACCGATAAACAGGACAAACATAACATCGATGGGCGATAAAATCGCGGATGATTTCGTTCCTCCATCACTCGATCTGTCTTGGGTTTTCCGATCTGAGCCGTCGCTCTGGCTCGCCGCTCAGCTTATCGTAAAGCGGCGCGCTGACCTTTTGCTAACGTGTACAGTCAGGTGTAAGTTACAGATGCAAATGCTCATTCTACTATGCATTAAGTAGGCAGAACAGTAATTAAAGTTTTATTTAAAAACTATATAAATAAGAGAGGATATTGTGAGTTAATTACATTTATAAATTAACAATTAAGAATTTATGTGAGTCCATCTTTTCACGTAACATTAACAGGCTTGGTTGAGAGTTCAGGGATATAGTAAAAAAATCTGCAACCTGCATTTCAGTTGAAATCTATTGCACATTGATTTCTTCTTCTAGCAATAAAGTCACCTCTTTCTTTAGAAAATAAATTAATCATCTACATGTACTATTTGCGTCCTGTTATAACTTATGCTAGCCCAGTTTGGGGTTCTGCTGCAAGGTACCACATTAATTTTATTAATAGAATTGAAAATAAATTACTTCGTATGATAACAAACTCTCCTTGGTATTTTAAGAATGATGACATTCATCACAGTTTATCCCTTCCTGCTATTCAAAATTTTATGCTTAAACTTGCGACAAATTTTTACGCAAACCTTGATTTTATTCCCAATGATAAAATTCGTAATCTTCCTAGATAACGATTTCACGTTACCGGAAAACGCTAAACGCCCTAGGGCGACTCTGCACAATTTGCAATTGACCTAGGCGAACTGGCTCAGTGCTCAGCGTATAGTTCTTGTTGCCGAAAGGTAGCGGGTTCGAACTTGACCTGTCCCTTTAGTCATCCTTTCTAGCAGCAATTACTCTACTTCGTAGTATACTCCTATTTGTATATTTTTATTTTTTACTGTAACTTGTTTTATATCTTTTTTCCTTTTTTATTTGTATTTTTTATCTTTTCTATATTTTTATAATTCTTAACTTGTAAATGTATCATTATTGGGCAAACCTTGATCACTTATAACTGTTTATCATCATCAATATTTTTTCCTTTCATCAATGAACTTTATTATTGCACCCTGGAGTAATAGGTCACATAGACCAAGGAACTCCGTAGACACAAGGACTGAATAGCACTTCTTCAGGAATGACGAAATGCTTTAGGCTAATATGTTCTGTTCTTCGATAAAACTCCTCCGGATTTTGAGCCAATCTAACTTTTGCAATATTACCCACATAAATTATTGAATATTACAATATTTACGAAAGCAATTATAGTTGACAACTTACTCGTAAAGCGTTCTGATACCACTGGGCCATAACGTAGAGTTCTATACTAGTTGCCAGGCAAATACCACTGAAAACGGCCGACGAGTAATAGTTGGACCCCTTCAAGCTAAAACCTGAAATGCAAAAGTTATACTGCTTTAGGTCAGGCATCACATGTTTTTTATTTATTTATTTATTATTATTATTATTATTAGCGTCATATTCCTTTATTCATTGTCATTTTATTTTACCCTTGTTTTCTTAGATACTAAAAATTAAACAATATTTTTATTAAAATTGAGAAAAACAATATATATGATTGATTGTCACCACTGAATATTACTTAATGTGAATCTTGAATGTTTCCAATTCTATATGAATAAATAATCGAAATATCTTCTTATATAATTAATCAAATATATAATTGATTGAATTAATACAAAATTCATTATTGAAAATGTATCTTTTTATCTAATCCTTATTTTATAGTACAATAATTTCTTTCCGTAAAGTTAGTAACTGCAGAAAATGTTTCCTTCCGAATTATATTCAATAAAAAAGAATGCACAGATGTATTTGTTAAATATTTTTTATTAGAAGGTATTTAACAGCTTCGATTAATTTTTTTCAAAAAGAATCTTAAATTTGTTTCTCCATTTGATCATGTTTTTTATTACTATTAAAACTTATCAGGAAATTTTATTTAATCGTTTGAATTAGAGATTCAAGTTTTGGTTTATTCTAAAGGAAAATGAAGATTTATTGAGAGACGCATTTTGGGATCCTACTTAAATTATTTGAAAATCCTACTTAAATTATTCCTTCATTGCATTCGAGGGGAAGGGTGCCGACATTCAGAGGGCTCAAACACACCCTGGGAGTATTTGTTTCACATTGCAGTAACTGAATGTAAGTTCGAGAAGCAGTCAGTCCTTCCCTGATGCCCTCTAGGTAACGCTGAATTTGCTACTCATATGAGGCGTTATATCAAATACCCGACAGTTGAAAACGGTAAGCTAAGAAAGAATGCCATTGCTTACTTTGCTTGTTGAAAAATGCAAGGATGGTGAAGACGCCGACTGAGATTCCCGACGCGACGCTCACGATCATGCTGAAGATCTTGAGGCCTTCCAGGGTGCTGCCGTCGTGGTACTTGTCCATCCTGCGAGTCAGGTGCATCACGAACAGGGAGGCGCAGCCCGCCGACACACACGCTGCGAAAACAATGGAACTTTTCTTAACCCTTTTTTAAGAAAAACTGCAGATGCGAAAACAATGGAACACTTCTTAACCCTTTTTTAAGAAAAACTGCAGATGACAGAAAGAGGTAGAGAAGAGTATTAGGTGTGACTTATTCAATAGTAATAGTTAACAATTATACGTTAAAAAAGCCGTCTGCTTATGATCTTGTGTAGATTCTTTTTACACATAATCTACTAATACAAAATACATTCTAAAAATTGACGGATTAACAGTGCTTTTATTTTATTATTTAGAGCAGGGATGACCAACCCGCGGCCCGCCTTGAACATTTTTCCGGCCCATGAGATTTATCACATAGATTTTACAAAATATATTTGTTTTATAATGGCCAAAGTAGTGAAAACCAATGTACTAATACATTATTTGTGTATCCAGATATTCAAAAATTAACTGTCGAAATTATGAGAAAAAATTAACTTTGATTTTAAAATAATATTCTTGCGAATATATGACAGATATTGCTTGTTTTATTTATAAGTTTACAGTAATGAATTCGCAGAATAATTAAATTATATTCAACATGATGTTCGCGCATCTTGGAACATCTAATATAACAAGTTCTATGTTTCACTTTAAGTAACCTCAGTGACCATCCCTAGCTATTCACAGTTGATCATAGCATCAGAATCAAAATTAGATTTTTAAAAAAATCACAAAAGAGAAATTTTTCAATTTGAGAATTTTTGGTACAAAAAGTTGTAACCGCTTTTCGTTAAACCTGAGAATCGTTTTTTTTTTTTTTTTTTTCCCGAAAATGAAAGTGGCCAAACATAAAGCACACTCAAATATAATACGAAACCAATTACGATGCGCAAATACCGAATTTACTAATCGAGATATTTTATACTTGTAGTAAAAAATATTACAAATTGGCGATATTTTTTAAAAGGTTTGCTTTGATTTATATTGTATAGTATGTAAAATTTGTTTGAAATTTTCCTCTTTTTCTTTTCTTTTTATATCATTGAAATGATCTTTGCCTTTTTACTATTTTATTTTCATTGGATATGTTTATTAAATACTTCTCATGCTGCAAGCATGATTTTTATACACATTTTTTTCAGTTCAAATTTCATATGATTTTATTTAGTGAAAGTTTTATTTTTAAGAACAAATAAATAAATATTTAAAAGGGTTACAAAAATTATACTTTTTTTTTTTTTTTTTTGCATGCTGTAAAGAAATTTATTAATTCCAAATTATTAAAATCAAAAAAATTATTCGAAATAATGCATATTTTCAAAAGAACACTCTGAAAAGATATTAATCTTATTTTAACACTCAAAATGTATATTTGAGAATTCAAGTAAAATTTAAAAAACCATACTAATCAAGGTATTTATCAGATATAACTAAGATAATTAAGCTGTGACAAATAAAATATTCAAATTAATATTTTAACTTAAATTAATTAGAACATATTCAACTGCTATCCCATATACTTCAACCAAAATCATTATCGCAGTAAGATTTTCATATATTAAATTTTATTCCCATTTTGTTCTCTAAATAGATCTAATAAAAATACAAAGCAAATAAATTTAATCTACAATATATTGCAAATTTGTTTTGGCATTAAAATTTTTTTTAATTTATATTTTTTTAATACAGAGTTAAAAAAAATAATTGAAATTTAATACAGATAAATGTAACTAATGAAATATTGATTTAAATTGATTTTAAGTTAATGAAAAAATAAAATTAATAACAATTTTCTGATATAAAATGACAGTTTAAATGAAGATTTATTTATCATTTTTAGATTTTCAATTTAAACAGTTTTCATTAATATTATCAATGATTTTAAATCACATTTACATGAATAAAAATATAAGTAAATTTAATTGTTAGCAGTGCATCAATCATAAAACTAGAAAAAGAAGTATTGGGTATGAACTCTTATCAGGAAAATAATAGCCAATAATTCTAAAAACTAAAAAATGTAAAAATATATTACCCAATACAAATATTTTTTGATTTTAATCACTTATCATAATTTTCTAATAAAATGATTCTTTATCCATATATATATATATATATATATACCCTCCACTTCCATTAAATAAATTAAACTATTTGAATTAAAGTTTGCAAAACTATAAATTTTGACGTTACTTTTCTGAAATATTTCCCATACTGCATTTATCAACATACTTATACTGAAGATACTTAAATTTTCAAATTTGCTTTAAACAAAAAGCTGTAAAACATGTAAATTCAATTATTTAAATAATTTTATATAGTTTATTTTAATCAACATACATATTTATTTCTGATCAATTTTTTTATAATGTTAATTAAGTAAAAATAAGACACATAACACAGTATTAAAATATAAATATGTTTATTTGAATCATTCATCTTTTTATAATTATCTAATAATTTACAAACATATTTACAAGACATTAACAAATATCACTGGTCGAAGAGAATTATTAACTTTTATACTCACAGACATGTGCATGGCAGTAAACAAATATATATAATTAACACATATTTACATTATGTTTTAAATATATAATGAAAAAATTAAGTATAAATCTATAGTTTTATTGGGTTTTTTTTAACAGTTCTAATCTACTTCTTCAATTGTAGGTCCACACTTAGAACCAGACTGTCCAGGGTTGAAGTTGCTTCCTGCTGCATTGAAACCTCCTCCAGCCTGATGCATTTTTGTCATAATAGGGCTCAGTTCTGACTGTACTTCCTTCAGCTTATGTTCAATTTCATCTTTATCAGCCAAAGTATTGTTATCCAACCAGCAGATAACACTATCACAGGTCTCCTTCACTTTATTTTTATCAGCAGAACTTAACTTATCATCAGGTGCAGAATCTGCAGCTTGTTTTACAGAATATACATAACTTTCAAGACTGTTTCTAGCTGCAACTTTTTCTCTTTGTTCAGCATCTTCTTTTTCGTACTGTTTAGCTTCATCCAGCATTTTCTCAATCTCCTCTTTGGACAGTCGACCTTTGTCATTGGTAATGATGATACTCTGCAACTTACCAGAACTCTTGTCCATTGCTGAGACATTGAGGATTCCATTGGCATCCATATCAAAGGTTACCTCAATTTGGGGAACACCTCTAGGTGCAGGAGGAATTCCAGACAGCTGAAATCTCCCAAGCAAATGATTGTCTTTTGTCATTGCTCTCTCACCCTCATAAACTTGAATATCAACACCAGGTTGATTGTCAGAGTAAGTGGTGAATGTCTGTGAAGTCTTGCATGGAATTCTGGAATTTCTTTCAATGATTTTAGTCATTACACCTCCAGCAGTTTCAATACCAAGAGATAAAGGAGCAACATCCACTAGCAAAACATCTTTGATCTTTTCATCTGTACAGCCTGTCAGTACAGCAGCTTGGACTGCTGCCCCATATGCCACAGCTTCATCTGGGTTAATTGACATGCACAGTTCTTTCCCATGAAAGAAATCACGGAGCATTTTCTGAATCTTGGGTATTCGTGTAGATCCTCCTACCAAAACAACATCATGAATGCTGCTCTTATCTAATTTTGCATCTTTCAGAGCACGTTCAACAGGATCTAAAGTAGAGCGAAAGAGATCCATGCACAACTCTTCAAATCTTGCTCTAGTGATCTTTGAATAAAAGTCAATTCCTTCAAAAAGTGCATCAATTTCAATGCTTGCTTCAGAACTGCTGGATAAGGTACGTTTAGCTCGCTCGCAAGCAGTTCTTAATCTTCTCAGAGATCTGGGGTTACTTTTAAGGTCTTTCTTATGTTTACGTTTGAACTCTTCAATAAAGTGGGCAACCATTCTATTGTCAAAATCTTCACCACCTAGATGAGTATCCCCTGCTGTTGACCTGACTTCAAACAAAGAACCTTCATCAATAGTTAAGATAGAAACATCAAAGGTTCCACCACCCAAATCAAAGATGAGGACATTCTTTTCACCTCGAAGATTTTTATCCAGTCCATATGCTAAGGCAGCTGCAGTGGGCTCATTGATGATTCTGAGAACATTCAGTCCAGCAATTCTGCCAGCATCTTTTGTTGCTTGTCTTTGTGAATCATTGAAATAAGCTGGTACTGTAATAACGGCATCAGTGACCTTTACACCAAGATACATCTCAGCAGTTTCCTTCATTTTGGTCAGTACCATTGCACTGATTTCTTCTGGATTGAAGAGTTTCTTCTCACCTTTGAATTCGGCACAAATTTTTGGCTTACTTCCTTGATTGATAACTTTGAAAGGCCAGTGTTTCATGTCTTGCTGGATCTTGGGATCATCATACTTTCTGCCGATGAGCCGCTTCGCATCAAAGATGGTATTTTGAGGATTCAGGGCGACTTTGGGATTTCGCAGCATCTCCAATCAATCTCTCCGTTTCGGTGAAGGCAACATAACTAGGTGTAGTGCGATTCCCTTGATCATTGGCGATGATTTCAACATTTCCGTGCTGGAATACACCAACACAAGAGTAAGTTGTTCCCAAGTCGATGCCAATTGCAGGAGCTTTAACACTCGGCATTATTAAAATGCAGTTTTCTAAATATAAAATTCAGTTCAACAATTCCTCAGAAAATATTAGTCACTCAGTATAAACGTTAAATAATACAGCAGATAAGAGCCAAACAACGCAAGTTAAAATCGCTCAAAAAGTTTCAAAATGCTTTAATCGCTCTCGATTCGAGTTATGACAGCACTGCTCCCCGAGCAGATATTTAAATACTAGGAAGAAACATCTAGAAACCCCGCGTATTCTCTCGAAGTTTTCATGACCTCGCTCGTGCTGCCATCTAGGAACGAATATATGAGAATTTTCTCGAAGATTCTAAAACAATCGATCGTGGGTAGATCCATGAGAGCAATGAACAGTCGAAAATTACTCGGCTGTTCTCGAAAACAATAAAATGAATCATTGCGTAATGAAAAAGAAAGATTTAAATTGATTGTAAGAGGATTCTTCTGAGATATTTGATCATAGCAATACTCATTAAAAAACTGGAAACAAAGAAAGAATTTTTTTATTCAATATAACAAATAATTAAATTATGTTGAAGACATTTTTTTTTGAATAGAAAAATTGAAAATTTGATTTGGCAAAATTCTTTTAACGGAAAAATTAAGTTTTTTTAAAAATACTTTTTAGTAGTTCAATTTTTAGTTTAGAAATATTAAGCTGTATACAAATTATAAATAATATAATTCACAACAATAATTATGATATTTAATTATTCGTATTATTTAATAATTAACATAAATAATGTTCTATTCTTTTGTTTTGAGCAATATTGTAATGTTTTAAATAGGTATTTTAATTAATTTAATGAATATGAAAAATTTTGAAATAAATTTAATTGTTCATTCGTTTTCTTATATTATAAAATAAATATATGTAAAAGTGATTATTTTTATATTTACTTTTTTTATATATCACTTTTATGTATTTTATAATATTTATCTTATTGACTAGCCAAAATTTTTCTCATAAAGGGATATTTTCCCTTATTGGAATGATTTGAAAATGAACTAACACAAGAATAATCTTATTTTCAATCTAATTTATTTTCAAAAGGCATTCTTTACTTGAATGTTGAAATTAGCTAATAATATTTAGAACTTAAAGCTAATAATGGAAATAATGTGTATTAGAGGAGAGTGGGAGAATTCCACGCACCTAAGGAATTTTGCAATACTATAAATAATGATGATTTTACACGAGTCAACTTTCAATATTCATTGAGCTCAACCATTAAGTGTGAAATGGTTTGGTTTGTCGCTCTTCGATCATTTTTTTTTTTTTTTTTTTTTTTTTTTTTTTTGCACACTTTAGGCTAATTATATCTGGTCCTACTGTTTAACGTGGATTCCGAACCACTCAAACATCCATGCCACAACCAGGATTCGAACCTGAAACCTGTGGGACCAAATGCCTGAGCGCTACCCAATAAGCGCGAAATGAGAACAGTTATTTTCCCTGTGACCAATTTATTTATTTTTTTGAATTTTCTGAAAAATTTATTTGCGTTTTATTCTATCCTATGCTGCATAATTTCGTGTATAAGTGCAAAAATATCGTGTACGTGGTTTTGGATTGAAATTTTGTGAATAAGTAGTAAAAACACTATTGTTTCTTAAAAACTTTATAAACAAAAATACTAATATAATTCACTTTGATCTTTTTTGGAATTTATATAGTTTTATCAAATAATGAAAAAGTTATTAAAATATCGATTATTATTTAAATAAAGGGTAACAAAACTGAACGTAAAGTAAAATTTTAGATATAACTGTGATGTCCTAACATTTAATACTTAGGGTAACGTTTTTTGAACATAAACCTCCTGCTGCAATGATAGTACAAATCACTGATATTTTCTTCAATTTCCGGGATATTTTGTTTCTCTTGTTCCATGTTCCAGCTTTTACATGGCTGTTATTCCAGTTTCGTCTATATTGTAGATTCATTTTTTGCTGATTTCGTACTTTTCAAATATTGCTTGTAAGTCTTTAAAGTAATTTTTAACTTTTTCCTTATTAAAAACAGCGACAAGTTTATCTAAATTTATGCCTGTCGGTTTGGATTTTCATAATAATATGGACCAGTGATTCTCAAACTTTTTGAAGTCTTTAAAATCTTACAAACTGTCTGCGCACTTTATACACATTTCTGAGAAACATTAAATCAAACATTATAGAAAAAATGCTATAAAAAAAAATGAAACTCACTTTAATGTTATTTATTCTTAAAGTGAAGTCGAAGCCCACTTTAATGAAATTTGAGAAACAAAAGTATCCTAGCAATTTCCTCAATGTCTGGGTATATATTTGAAAGACAAACTCTCATTTCCTAATACATTGAAGATTTCCTCTCTTTTTACACTTAACTGTGGTGAGGGTAGAAAATCATAATTCAAATTAATACGACGTTGAAAATTGTAATAAGATTTTCAAAGCTTTTTTAGACCTTCATGGGCATTCCTCTTTTATAGGTATCCAAGAGGTAAATGGCATTGGACATCGCTGGAAGGAAGGATAATTCCCCTGGTCACAGCATACCATAGGGTTTTCGTAGTGACGCCAATGCGGACCAAGTATGACCAGTTATCGTAGACAGTAACATCCCGAATTATGATGTCGCGGCGTGGAATTCTACAAGTGCGGTCGGATTGGATCTATTACACATCGGCATTAGACTCGTAGGCGTCGATTGTCATTGCTAAACATATGTATGACTTGAAGAACACGACCTATTCCGTCATTTGACACAATTGCAGGCGAAAACTTTGAGTCACTATCAGTCTTTTTAACGGTCATCGTAAGTGTAAATCACTGACGACAAATCAGTGAATAATAGTCCTGATTGATATGGGTACATCCAGGACATCCTGCAAATGCTGCAACTCATTGACGGAAGTGGGCAGCGAGGCCACCAACTCCAACCAACACCGACAGTGCATCGGTCCATGTGTGCTAACTTCGCTGAGACCACTCTGGTAACTCTCGAATGTGACGTGTTTACTTTTCCCAACTATCTTCGTCAAAGAGAATTCATCATGGTCATATACAGCTACTATCCACTACGACATGATAAAAGGACCAACCTGACATTCCAGTGATGTAATCCTGAGACCAGTCATGTAACTTCTCCTGAACTCGTTCGTCTACTGGAATTGTTTCCTCTATTATAATAAACAACTCTAACTGATTCCCTCGCCATCAAAGCTGTGCGATTATTGTAGAATCCGCCGATTCCTCCGTTATATAATACTCACCGTGTGCAAGACAACTGAACATTTCAGATCATTTCAATGACTCAAGGTTTAGTTTGTCGGTCTACGGTCATTTTGTGCACATGTTGGGCTAATTAGACCGGGATCTACAGTTTAATATGGATTCTGAACAGTTCACAAACATCTATGCCACCGCCAGGATTCGAATCTGAAAGCCTACGGTACCAAAGGCCAGAGCTTTAGCTAATTGGGCATCAGGCCGTAAATGACTCAAGATGTGTCTGCCCTACGATTTGCATTCCGCCCCCCTGCTATTTCTTGATCCATTCTTTCTGGAAGTTGCATTTTGACTGCTATGTAGTATAATACTTTTTTAAATACTTTTTAACTGATTTCTACGTTGGTAGATTTCCCATTGTTAGCACAATATTTACTTAGCAACATTTAATATCATAACATAGATTTTATGTCAACGTTTTTGATTTACGGATAAAATATGTTTATCTTTGGAAATGTTTAAAATTTATCTACTGAAATGTTTAAAAATGTTTATCTTTGGAGGGGGAAAAACCCATTTAATTCCAAATAAAGTTTATTTACTTGTGTCATTAAAAAAGTGAAAACGATTAAATTGAAAAATGACGGAGAATTTTTCTTAATAATATGCTGCTGTCAAAAGTTTGTATTCTACAACTACATTTTTGCGAATGCTTTATCGAAATTGTTTAAAAATATGTTAATAACTCCTACATATATTGAAGTTTTTTTTTTTTTTACTTATATCTTTTTGTTATCTCAATTTCTTTCTACGATTTCTAAAATGTTTATTATTTGGTGATTAAAATTTCTTGATCTGATCAGAAATTTTCTGAGATTTCACCAACAAGATTTTATTTATTTGCCTTGGTTTTAGGCATTTGCATTGCTTACTTTTTACTTAAAACATACTAATTCTAACAATAATTGTTACGTACTAACCGAGACAGGATTTTTCTTCAAAAGTGACTATTTTTTCCTTTTCAAATTTATTTTATTACAAACCCAAAAGGTTGGATATCCTTGGTTTAGATAAAACATGAAGCATTGAAAAAAGTTCGATGATGATAAAATATAAGATGATAAGATATGCATTTTTGTATTAAGGTAACAATTCTCCAATTGTGATTATATTGTGATGAGCATTTTAAAAACAAACAATTCTAATATTAATCAACAAATGAACAACCATAAACTTTCATATGCAACTCAAAATAAACCTAAAAAAAATTCATTTCTTTAACTTCAGACGCATAGGCAAGAAATGAAGAAGAAAGCCTTTAAATTTATGTTTGCACAATTTTAAAGAATCAATTATTAGATAAGAGAATATTAGGAAAAAGATAGCGGTTATAAAAATATTCTGAAACGTATTCATTTTTGACTTTAAAAATAGATTAAAATAAAATTAAAGAATTGCTATTATCAAATATATGAAATAACATACTTATGTTTGATTTCTTTTTTTATAATTTTGTTCTGTAGTTTCGTTTATTAGTCTATTGAATGAATCACTTAATGATTTACCAACATTTACACTATTTTACTAATTTATTTGGATACGTAAACTTAAAATAATTTATATCTTATTAAACATTTTTAAATGGACTAATATACATTTATCGAATGTTATTCATTAGATCAATAAATTTTATTTTATTACTCTAGTATAAAAATAATTTGCATATAAATAAACACACTTTATTATAAATACACTTATAATAAATAATTTTAATTTATTATATTTTGGTTAAAGAGTTTTTATTATTAATAATATTATTATTATTACGTCAAGGACTGAGTCGTATTGACCATTTCCCTTTGAGCAGCCCAATACAAATTAGCCTTGAAGAAGGCATGTCGTGTGGGCTACACCGACGAACCCTCTTACTCATTTAGCTTATTATATTTGTATGATCATTACTTGAAAATAGACCTACAGACCTAGTGTAACTTGAAAATGGGCCTTAGACGCGAGTAAACACTATAAACACTACCTACACTACAGTAAACACTATTGAAGGTGAAACTGCTAAATTTTGTCAAACCATCTATACAGAGTAATAAATGAAAGGCATTTGAAATTTAAAGTTGTTGCACTAAATGCTGATAATGCAAACACAAATTTTAGTGGGCGAAGATGCAAAGGAGTGAATAATGCCTATGTGTAACGTCTCGGCCTGTACGAGACCTATAACAGCTTCAAGAAGAAGGCCATTTTCAGGTTCATGGGAACACTTAAAATTTTATTTACAAGCATTATTTATTCAGAACTCTATTTACAAATAAATGAAATTAAAGATATAAATTTGATACACAAGTGCAGTTCACTTCAAGGACGGAGATTTTCAGAGTTCTCAGTTCTCGTTTCTACAACGAATCTAAAAAACGTGGTCTGCGGCAGATTTTAATTATCACACGACATGATACATAAAACCACAAGGGACTCACTTTGAAAACAGGCGGAAACTCCAGCCTGTTTAGTCTCTTTAGAGGAAAAATACAACACTTTTTGACGACTCGTCGCAGAATTCACTTTTCTTCTCCAAAAAACTCCCTTTAACTAAATCAGTTAAGAAGAGAGGGGGAGTCAGCGTCCCTCACTTCTCATTGGATTTGGCACTTCCTCACCCCATCTTCTGTTACCAATCTCGATGCTCTCCATATTCCATCTGTAATTGTTTCGACAATCCCTAATTTCATGATGTCTCATTATCCATGGCACTGATTATCTGCTATCAGATTTGAGTGACAGGTTGTTGTCATTAGTACAAAACATTAATTACATGCGATATAAATATTCACAGCACTGCTTATCCACTGTCAAATTTGAGTGATAGGTTGCTATTAAGCATTTGTGAAAGAATGTACATTACTTTCTCTGGGAGCGAAATGCTGCATTATGTTGTAGTGTAGCATTTTATACAAGATTTACTTCAAAAGGAAATACTGGGAAGAGGTGCATCCTACACGTGCACCCTAGTCAGTGCTAAATGAGTCACAGCGGTGTGGCCCTTGCTTATGGCATAAAGATTAACTGTCTCTGTATTGCCAGCTGTATTAAAACAACAACAAATAACACATTTTGACTTGAAAAGTGATTTGGTTTCAAATTATATAGCATTTTTATGATACATTTGAAGGTAGATATTTTCTAATAGCAAATATATAAAAGTATTCTTGCAATTCTGATAGAATAGGCAGTAGGAGAATACCTGAATTAATTTTCCTTGGAAATATACCAACGTTAAAAATATGTATTTTACTTTCGATGTAGACTTTTTTTTTGTAGACATCGTATGTTGATGAAAAATTTTAACGAAATCTTTATTCTTAATTTTTCTTACGATAAATTACTATAAAATGCAACGTGGCTAAAGTTTTGGCTTTCCCAACTTGATGAACCATTCACAATAGTCGTAGGATGAAAAAGTTTTGAGATTCTTCTATAACGCTATCGAGTTGAATTTGTGATTCAATTCTTTATGTTAATCAAGTAAAATAATAATAAAAAATAAATAAGCAAAAAGAATAAGAAATCGAATAGATAAGAAAGGTGACATTTTGACAATAGATTTGATGATAATATAGTTTCAATAATAATGGAATTAAAGTAATAGTAATTGAATTCGTGATTTAAAAACATAATGCATAATCTAACTCAAATTAGAAAAAGAAGTTATTGATTCTGATATGATATGCTACTTGATAAAAATTTTATAAATCTCAAAATCGTGTTGTATTATATTGTGAATGTATCATATTGTACGTTAAGCATAAGATAAGACAGTCTACTGTAAAACAAACAGAAGATAAGTTATTATTGTATAAAATAAATACAATCATGTCAAACTTTATATTTTTTAAATGTGAATAAAAAAATAAAAATATCGAATACAAATTACAAAAATACAAATGAAAAAAAAACAGTAAAGAATAAAGAAAAAAAGTCAACAAATTTAAACAAAAGGGCAAAAAGCAATTAATATCAAAAATTCAAAAAAAGAGAAACTATCTAAAATAAGAAATCTAAAATTTAACTATCGAGCCGGTTTACGATTATTTAAAATAATTAGTCTGCTTCGCCAATCATAAGAAATACACACATAGTTACTTAAAAGGTTAAAATATATATTTCCATTCTCATATTTATAATACAGGACCTAACATTTTTTTTTGATAGGTAAAAGATGTTCTTTATAAATTGAATATTAAGCAAAATTTATATAAAAAACGATATCAAAAATAATATTAAGCGATTAATATACTACGAATGAAATAAATAATTAAAATAAAATCAGACATCAAAAATTTTAGTTATCAAGCCTACTCACAATTATTAAAAATAATAAGCCTGCTTCGCCAATCATAAAAAATACACACAGTTTTTTTAGAAGTTAAAACAAATATTCATGAAAAAGTAGCAAAATATATACTTCCATTCTCATATTTATAATATAGGATAACAGATACTAACATTTTTTTGATAGTTAAAAGATGTTCTTTATAAAGTGAATATTAAACAAAATTAATATCAAAACAATCAAAAATATTATCAAGCAATTAATATCAAAAATGCAATAAATAAATAAATTAATTAAAATCAGACATCTAAAATTTTAGTTATCGAGCCAGTTTATGATTATTTAAAATAATTAGTCTACTTAGCCAATAATAAGAAATACACATAGTTACTTACTTAAAGATTAAAATAAATATTCATGAAAAAGTAACAAATTATATACTTTCGGTCCCATATTTATAATACAGACCCTAACGTATTTTTGATGGCTTAAAGATGTTCTTTATAAATTGAACGTTAAACAAAATTGATATCAAAATAATCAATCAAAAATAATAACAAGCAATTAATACTATAAATGCAATAAATAAATCAGATATCTAAAATTTTAATCATCGAGCCTACTCATGATTATTTAAGATAATTAGACTGCTTTGCCCATCACATGAAATGCAATTATATAAGAGGTTAAAACCTACTTACTTAAGAGGTTCGCTAAACATTCTTAGTAAAAAAAAAATTTAAATGTTCAACAGAGATATCCAATTCCAATCTTCACTGAGATTTATTATTATTATTATTTTCAATTTTTCAATCAGCACAATTAAATATTTAAACGCATTTTAGATATCAGAGTCAAGAAAAAGAAAATTATTCTTCATAACTCTTATTCATCGTAAATATATTCCCATAACATAATCTAAAAATAAATTTCACCAACTCCGACTTCATTAGTGTACATGTCTGTTGTCCTTCACCACTATGTAAACATTCTGCATTATATTTAAGAGGTTAAAACCTACTTACTTAAGGGGTTCTCTAAGCATTCTTAGTAAAAAAGAAGAAATTTAAATGTCCAACAGAGATCTCCAATTCCAATCTTCACTGAGATGTATTATTATTATTATTATTATTTTCAATTTTTCAATCAGCACGATTAAATATTTAAACATATTTTAGTTATCAGAGTTTAATAAAAGAAAATAGTTATTCATAACTCTTATTCGTTGAAGTTACATTTCCCCTAACATAATCTAAAAATAAATTTCACCAACTCCGACTTCATTAGTGTACATGTCTGTTGTCATACACCAATATGTAAACAAGGGCACTTTCTGTATTATGTAATCTAATGAACTAAACATAATGGTATTCGATCTACTCTGTTCAAAAGACGGTATTCCTTACCTGTAAAGAAGGCAACAACACATGCGTTGTAATTCTCATCCTCTATAAAGATACTGATAAAAGCTGCACCAGCAATGAGGGGCAAACAGGTGACCACCAAAAGACCATACACAAATAACCGCGCGAACCTCGTCTGAGAGATGACACAGGAACTCACAGAGAAATTGGACAGGAAGCTTCCGTGGTTGTGGCTATTCATGTCGAATTTGGGTTCGACACCAGCAAAGTGAGTCATCTCGTGATGTTCGATTTCGAAGGCTTCGACAGCTTCCTGCTCTTCCATGCTCATTAAACTGTTGCAATTAATATTAGCCGTATTCTGTTCCCAGTACCATTGTTTCAACACACCTTGAAGGGGGAGTAAGTGAAAATAAGGAAGATAACGAAAAGATAATGGGACGAGTTCCGTTATCAAACAGCAAGACAATGCAGGTGTTATCGGGTATTGAGAGTATAGGGAATAATTGATTTTTGAACTTCTGTTTCATAAAGATTGCAATGGCAGAAAAAAAAAGGATCCAACTAGTATTTTAATTAATTTATTTCGTAATTTATTTATTTTACCAAAAAAAAAAAAAGTTTTATTTTAGAATTTTGCGGTGATAATTTATTTTTTATCCCCTTAAAATTTGGCTTTAATATTTTAAAAAGTTCGTGTCCCGGCGGTGCCATAGATGCTTGTAGTGGTTTGGAATCCACTTTAATATGACCTTAGGTCCCGGTCTAATATGATCGTAGAGCGCTGCGGCTGTAGTGTTATCGCGTCCGTAACATATCTTCAAGCTACACGTGGCCCCTAGGTAATGGTAAATGAGTAATGTCAGTGCAGCCCTTGCTTATGGCATAAAGATAACTGTCTAAGTATTTGCCAGCGGCATTTATAAAAAAAAAAATATGAAAAGTTCATTTCTTATTCTTTATTGGCGCAACAACCCCAGGGTGGGTCAAGGCAGTCTGCCTCATGGCAGATTGCGAAGCAGAACACGTTTCATTTTTACGGGGTAGAGTTTATCAGCTCTACATCCAATAGTAATATTAGACCAAGACCTACAGTTTAAAGTGGATTCCGAATCACTACAAACATCCATGGCACCTGCCGGGAGTCGAACCCGAAATTTGTGACACCGAGCTCCAGAGCTCTAGTCACTCGACCATCGAGCCACTCATTTTCTTTTCATATAATATAATTTTTAATTTTTTTTATAGGGATTACCTACAAAGAGTGATCGATTTTTAGAAATTAACACATCACTTAATAAGTCTCCAACCTGACACATATATGGCAACACTGTTGACGGAACCATGTGATTTCTGGACAGTAGCATCCTTTAAACGATATATATGTCAAACTTTAATGACATTCTGATAATTAGTTTACAGGTTACAGTGGGTTTAGTGACATCCGTTCTGTAATTTTCAAAACAGCGGATAAAAAAGAAATTCACGTGTTGATTAAACATTGTTTTTTGATGGGGAAAAATAATGTTAAAGTCAAACAGTTGCTTGATAAGAGTTATGGAGACACTGCACCAGAATAATCACCTATTATTGACTGGTATGCTGAATTTAAAGGCGGTCGTACAAACACCGATAATGATGAAAGCTCTGGTCGCCTAAAATCGATAGTTGTTCGTGAAAACGTTAAATGAAGTTCACAAAATAATTTTGAAAGACCTTAAAGCGAAGTTGTGTGCGATAGCTGACACCTCAAAGATATCATAAGGTGTGTTTATAATTTTACGCGAAAATTTGAGCATGCTTAAGGTGCTTTCGAAGTGGGTGCCGCGTTTTCTTTCACCAGTCCGACAACAACAATTCATTGACGATTCAGAGCGCTGTTTGGAGCTGTTCAAGCGAGATAAAAATGATTTCTTGCATCGGTATGTGATAATGGATGAAACATGGATCCACCACTACATAACTAAATCAAAATGATCGTCAGCTGAGTGGACAGCATCTGGTGAAAGTCGTCCAAAGCGAACAAAAACTCAAAATTCAGCAGGCAAGGTTATGACATCTGTATTTTGGGACAAACATGATATTTTGTTCATCGACTATCTTGAGAAAGATAAAATTATCAATAGCTTATATTATAGGTTCTTATAGAATCGATGAGTAAAAATTAAGAAAAAAATGGTCTGTTTCACCAAAACAATGACCCGTGTCACAAGTTGATGAAAATTATAGTTAAATTGGATGAATTACGCTTATTGTTTCCCCGCCCATCGTACTCTCCAGATCTGGCCTCCAACAACTATTGGCTTTTTGCAGATATCAAAAAGATGCTTCAGCGAAAGAAATTTGGCTTAAATGAAGAAGTGACTGTCGAAACTGAGAGCAAAGACAAAACTTAAAAAAAAAAAAAAAAAAACATCAAAAAGTTAGAGGAAAGTTGGGATGAATGTATCCCTCTTGAAGAAGAGTTTGTTGATGAATAAACTCGAATTTCTAAAAAAAAAAAAATTTTTTTTCTTAGCTAGACCGGAGATTTATTGAGTGATGTGTTATATACATGGATATTACACCTAGACCCTCGTGTTCCAACTAGTATATCACCAAATGGTATAACAAATAGAAATGATATTTGAGGGTAATTAGACTGGACCTACAGTTTAATGGGATTTGAGGGTAGAGGTTATAATCGTCCTTTTTATGCTTTACATTTGAGTATCTCGTAATGGAAATTCGTCCCAAGGTAGACAAGCGAGACGCTCCCCAAAGCTAAAGCCACAAAATAAACAAATCTACACCAAATCTCCCTTTTTGAAAAAGTGATTGTAGAGTACTTCATAACCCTCGTTCAATAGCACTTTTTCAAAAATAAGGCTTAGCAAATATATTGCCGCTGTCGATTTGTCAGAACGTAAAATATCGTTCTTGTACAGTAATTTTTTTAATTTAAATTTGATTTTCAAAATCAATTCCAGAAAATAATGATTAGTATGATACATATTGGAGTTTAATCCCTATTAATGTTTTTGAATGCAGATTGCAAAAATTTTAACTTAAACTATTATATATATTTCTAACGTAACAATCATCATCATCATCATTGGCGCAACAGCCCCATGATGAGCAAAGGCTACCTACTGGACGTCATAGACTTGTTATCCCCACTACCAACAGCCATATTAGACCAGGACCTACAGTTTAAAGTGGCTTCCGAACCACTACAAACATCCATGACCCCGCCGGGATTCAAACCCGAAACTTGTGGCACCAAACGCTAGATTTGATTTTCTATGTGCTGTAATTTATTTTTGATATCAGACACACTTATCCACAGAGGTTGAGAAGGTACATTTTAAGTGGTCTTCATGATATTTAGTTTCTGAAATAAACCTTACAAATTTCTTTTTCAATTTTCCTTATTTGATCGATATGTCGCTTAATTGGTGTGGCTATTGTCTAATTCTACTTCATACCAAGGTTTAAATTAGGTTCCGAACCACTACAAACATCCATGACCCCGTCCGAAACCTCTGAGCACCAACGCCAGAGCGTTAGTCACTCGTTAATCAGAGCCCTTAATGTAACAAAGAAAAGGAAAATAAAGATTGGTTTAAAATTTAAAAATCAGAGCAATGCAATCATTATATTATATTCTTTCGAAGTTTTCAGTGATGCTTCACTTAAATCAAAATACATCCCACGAAAAAATAATTTCCCACTTTCGAATTTATGCAAAAGCAGTAGATGATACAAGAAGTAGGGTAAAAATGCTTCAGTTCAAAATTCTATAGAGACAATACATACGTTTGCTATATAGGTGGATGCAAAACGATCAATTGTTGAAAAAAAATTATTTATATATCTTCTTCACTGGCGCGACTGCCCCATGGTGGGCCAAGACTGTCTGCCTATTGGCAGATTTTGAAACTTTAGATGTTTTCTTTTAACGCGGTAGGATTGTCAGCCCTACGCCCAACAGTCATATTTGACCGGGACCTACCGTTTAAAGTGGATTCCTAACTATTACAAACATCTATGGCCCCTGGAGACTCGAATCCGGAACTGAGCGATAGTCACTCGGCGGTCAGGTCCCTGATTTATATATTGTAAAATTAAATTAATTTTTATTAACACTCCCTTGTACTAACTTAAAATTAGCTCAATAAAGATATCGATCATTTCTTAATATCGCTAACCAACTTTAAGTATTTATACCAATATTGAAATCACCAGATAAAATATTTAAAATACCTTTTTGCTACAACTGATCTGAATCAAAGAACCATCAATAAGATCCAATAATTTTTAGATACAATTTAATTCCAACCGTTTTACACGGTTGCTCGAGAACATTAAAAAATAAGCAATCAAATAACCTTTAATGTTTTTATTTGTAATATTAATGTAAGATAGAAATAAATGAACTGAATATACAGAAATCCAGTAATTCTTCGTTATATCCCTCGCATCGGCTTCCTGCGAATATTATATTTCAGGCTGATTTCGAACTATACGTATATCAAATAAGATGAGATAAGAGTATCAATCAAATTCAATAGCCACAGGGTTATTGGAATCCCCTATCAAATTGTAATACAGTGACTGTTTTTTATTAACTAAGCTCTCATACACGACTTGAACTCGATCTTCTAATTTCTTCAACTATTAGTTTCGGATCAAACGCAAATCTCATTTTGTTTCCATGTGTATTTGAGCTACAACTCTTCAAAATATTTCATCAAAATGTACAAAATCATAAGGCGAAAAATCGTTCTCATTTAAAGAGGACAGTCTCTTGAAAAATGCCCTCCTAACAAATGGACTGAAAAGTTCATAGGCTGACACATACATGGCGCTACTAGTATTAAATCCATATGATTTTTAGTTAGCCCTAACCTTCAAAAGACACGTGTATAAATTTGACAGCTGTTGCACTATTAGTATGTGAGTTATACCATTTTTAGTGTTCATCACGTGCAGTCCACTCGGCTGACTGTCGATTGGACACCGGTGTGAAATGATGGAAGTCTTTCATCCATTGTTACATATCGACGTAAAAATTTGGGTTTATTACGATTAAACAGCTCCAAAAACTGTTTAGAATCCTCTATTCGTAGTTGTTTTGGGTCGATTGTGAGCTCGCGCAGGCACCCACTTTGAACAGAGCTTTCGCATATCCAAATATTCATTCACGATATGTCCAACACGTTCCTTTGATATATTTAGGGTTCTCGGCTATCTCAATCAACTTCACTTTACGATTATCAGAAATTATTTTGTGGACTTTTTTGATGTTTTCGTCGGTAACAGCCTCTTTGGGGCGTCCATTGCGTGCATCGTGCTCGGTGCTCATTTCGCCTCTTTTAAATTTAGCAAACCACTTCTCTATGGTTGATTTTCCTGGTGCAAAGTCCGAATAATGTTTATCAAGCCCAACCTTGGCTTCAATAGTATTTTTTTTCGCCAAAAAGCAATGCTTTATTAACACACAAAATTCCTTTTTATCCAATTTTTCAAACTAACAAAAGTTGCTTCACTAAAAATGCTATAACTCACATACTAATAGTGTAACAGGTGTCAAATTTATACACGTGTCTTTTGAAGGTTAGGGCTGACTAAATATCATATTGATTTAATACTAGTAGCGCCATCTATGTGTCAGCCTACGAACCTTTGAGCCCATCTGTTACATGTCCTCATTTTCCATATTTGTAGACTAATCTGTAAGTCTCCGTATTCGACCAATACCTAACTGATCCATTACATGAGTTGTGATGTATATGACGATTCATCAAGGCTCGGTACAATGCGGTGAGAAACAATTATGAGACTCTAGCATTCCGCACAAAAGCCTTAAGGGACGGATGAAGTAACTTTGCTTACTTCTTGAAAACATGAATATAATTATATTTTCATGAATAAAATTTAATTGGATAGAAAAAAAAACCTGAATGATATCAATTCAAAATAGGGTATATTTATTGTCTTCATCATTATAATCATTCTCAGCTTTCAATTGTCACTGGAAATATATACAATGAATGGAATATTTATGTAGCTTTTCGCATAAAAAAACTCTTATTCTATCATTAAAAAATCTGTTTATTTCTACACGAAAATAAATGAAACAATTAATAAAAAGAAAACAAACGTAAAAATTTGCATTTGATTGCAAAAAAGGTAAAAAAATGTATACATTATAAAGGTATCTTATAATATTTAAAGTTGCATCTTGTGTTTTAAAAATATTTTGACTATCAAAGAACTAATGCAAAATATTTAAGCATCTGCGTATGAACTTAACAAAATTATAAAATCCGATTTAAAGCAATTAAAACAAAAACAACAACACAAACAAAAAAACGATATTCAATGTCTTAAGTTAAAACATATTTTTTAGCGTAAAACTAATACATATATTTGTATGAAAACTATTTGACAGTTGAAAAACAGAATGTGTAATTACAATTGATGAAGCTTAGATATATTTACCTCATTGCAATAGAAAAAGATCGATTTACTACTGGAAAAAGAGAAGAGTAAAGACATAAAATTTTGATTCAGAATAAACAAGGAAATTTTTTGCTAAAAAGTTTTATGATTATTACTGGATTCTCTTTTACAACGGAAAAAAATAAGGAATGAAGAAAAAATGACAAAGTTAATTCGGATTACTTATCAGAAACAGAGGTCTCTGGTCCGATTTACAGACATCAATCTTATTTGCTATGTTTACTGACAGACAACATATGTTCA
Source organism: Caerostris darwini (assembly GCA_021605075.1). Lineage (NCBI taxonomy): Eukaryota > Metazoa > Arthropoda > Arachnida > Araneae > Araneidae > Caerostris > Caerostris darwini. The sequence continues at coordinate 84,160 of BPLQ01011923.1, read as the reverse complement.
CACATGATTGAAACTGACATATGAAACATGATTGAAACATTGTTTGATTTATCTTTCTTGTGTGCCCCTCTTACCGGGGCCAGCGAGATTGTTCATTCATCACACTCATTCATAGATTGACTTATCTCGCTGGCCCTGTTCTTACCCACATTAGTCGAAGTAAAGATGTCAAAAGTGGGAGAGATTTCGTTGAGTGCCTTCTCTCTTCTGAATCCTGACAGCCCCGCTATCGTAGCCATGGATTTCGAAATGGAAACGGAATGTTTTTTTTTCCTCTAATGCAGCTGGCAAACACTTAGATAGCTGTCTTAGATTAAGGCAAGCGCTGCACAGACGTTACTTACTTAGCATTACCCAGGGGGCGCGTGTAACTTAAAGATAAGCCACGAACGCGGTGTAACAATGCCGCCGCAACATTCTACTATCATATTAGACCGGGGCCTACGGTTTAAAGTGGATTCCGAACCGCTACAAACAACCATGGAACCGCCGGGACTCGAACCCGAAACCTGTGGTACCGAGCGCCAGTTAGCCACTCGACCATTCAGGCCCCACGGAAACGGAATGTAAACGGAAACCAAAGATAATAATACGGAAAATAATGAATGCACTGATGTATCGTTGATTAATGACCTAACGACGAATTTATATTATGCAATCAAACTGTACTTTCCAAAGCAACAAATGATAAAAGCAGACTTGGAAGCATCATCTAAGTAGTATAGTAAAATTGCAATGAAGATCACCGATCCCAAAGCCGTGCAACTACAGCAAGAGATCAATGTGTTGTATTAAAATATGAGCACCATCAAAAGAGCGTATGGCATTCAACGCTGGAAAGTTTCTTCACTCCAAGAAATTGAACTAAGAAGTAAATAGATACTAATGAGTTCTAGATACTAATGATAATAACACTGGCGCTGCCAAATGTCGAAGAAATAATCCCAAGCACCAATGTACCTGTTAAGAGAAAGGTCTGATTTGGTTTGGGGCTCTACGGTCTATTTTATGTACACTTTGAGTTAATTAGACCAAGACCTACAATTTATAGTGGATTCAGAACCATTAACAACCAGGCCATCAACCTGAAGCCCTTGATACCAAAGGTCAGAGCCCTAGCCAATGGGTCATCAGGCCGCACATAGAGAAAAGACCCGCCGATGAGGTTGGATTCCATTCTCCCACCAAGCACCTCCAAAGAAAACTTAAGCAAGCGGGACTGGTGCAAAATCTTCAACTGAAATATTCCTAGACCCCAGAAGACCACATTAATCAAATTCCGGAGCTCTCGGATGACTCCGAAGCTACCCCCAGACCTCTTCCTATCTACTTCTATCCCAAGAACGACTTGAACACTTTCTTAAATATCCTAAGAACTGAAGTACCGCTGTTCTGCAGAATACCACACGATATTCGACAGAACATCGATCGATCTTCAGTTCTTAAAGATAGACAAGTTACAAATGACTTCTCTGCTGCAAATAAAATGTTATTTCATCTGTAAAACAAGTGTCTGCGACTAATTAGATGATATTTTGTTGCAAAAAAGTCTTGCAAAACAGTGTGATAGGAATGATATAGTTCAGGGTTTCTTTGCAGCCGTCTTTGAAAATCGCTGTTCTGCGACCCTTTTGTTAAAGTGTAAAAGATATTTCTTATCCGATTTCTCCGCAATCTAACTTTATAATGTGAATTTTCATAATTTATTTCTGAGTCAAATTTCTGTAGCACACTGTCTTTAGGAGGATCAGATAATTCACCGTCGGTAGTGTCTAAACTTTCAACCAAGTTTTTCATTACCTCAGATATCAAATTTTCTTCTATCGTCTTTAATAACACAGAGGCATCACCAATATTCTTGTTTGTCTCTATTAGACCTCATCCGAAAATTGTTTCGGTAGCCACTAATTGATTCTTTAAACGTTTTATTAATAATCTGCCCCAATCAAAACAATTATTTTCTTTCTTTAGAATCATGTGAAAGTAGCAAATTGGAAATCTTTTAGAAAACTTTTCACAATTTCCTTTTTTAAGTTAGTATATCTGAACCTTTTTTAAGTTAGTATATCTGTTAGTATTTATTCAGTTAGAGATGGAATTTTGTTTACTTTAACAGTAAACATTTTATGAATAAGATAGGAACGAATAAATTTAATCAAGTGTGGAGGAAAGTTGAGAATAATAAGTTTATATAGTAATCCGTCGATCGAAACTCTGTCGAATACTTTTTGAATATCAAGAAATACACACCAGGGCAATATTTGTTTTGAAAACTCACAGTAATAAATTCAATATTTCGCAGTATTTTGTTGCTTGGGCGAATGGCACCAATTATATAGGTCGGTTAGAATGCGAAACTGAAGATAAATTATTTCTTTCTCGGCATTCCAATTCCCTTTTGAGAAATACAGGCAATTTTTCAATGTTTTCATCAGAAGAATCAGTACTTATCCGATTAAATTCTAGAGTAATATCTGGTGGCAAGATTCTCAATAATACAAAAATTAACATAGAAGCACAAGCTTCTGATTTCACATTGAGGGATTTCAAACTGCGGACTTGAATTTCTAAAGTATCATGTAAATGTCCGAGTTGTACTAAGTCATCAGGACTGCGAACAGGGTTAAGATTTAAAAGTTTGTTCATATGAGAGTATTATTACGTCATTGTAGAATTTCTACAATTTTCATCAGAAATTAAAAATCCTTCAATTGCGTGCAGTGCATTTCCCAATGAATAAGATTTCAGATATTTAAACTTTTCGACTTTCGATGGAAGTGTATTGTCGTGAATACCTATCTTAAAGGAATTCGAGAAGCTATTCAATTGAATACTATCGCCTTTAAATTTAGAAATAGTTAATATATGCAAGCATACAATGTGTTTATTATAGTTCATAAATTCATCACTGCCTGTCACACTTAAGTTTTCGGCCGAAAGTTCACTTTTGCTTAGTTCTTTTACTTCTGAATTGCCAAACATTTATTATTTCAACGTATTCCTGTGAGATCTGAAATTCTGCATCAAAGGAATCTGTATCCAATAATTCTTCATTTCCAAATCTGATTTATTTAATTCTTCCAATTTAATATATAATAAATTTAGATTTTCTTCTAAAGTACATTCATCGATATTTGAGTCATTAATCTCACCTTCCGTGTTATTCAATAATATGGTAATAGCAGTTCTTATAACTTTTCTCTTCAATTTTAAGGATCCTGATGGTCAATTAGCTAACGCTCTGGCCTTTGGTGCTTCAGGTTGGAATCTTATCGGGGGAATCGATGTTTGTTAACAGTTCGAAATTCACGTCAATCTGTAGGTCCTGGTCTAATTAGCCTAAAGTGTGCACAAAATGACCGTAGAGGGACAATTCAAACTCTTCTATTTTAATTCATCCATCTTTCAAATAATGATAATAACTTTCCTACCTTGAGCAGTCTTCTTTCTTGCAAACTTCAATTAAAATTAGTCCAATAATAAATCCATAGTGTTATCCAATTCGAATATCCATTATGTTTGAAGATTGAGGTAGCAAAGGAACGTGTTGGACATATCGAATAATTAATCTAATTTCTCGCCGATGCACCATGACACGAAATAGCGTTATGATTAATAAAATATTAGATACTTACGTATTAACGCCACAGCAGCAGAAGTTGCGCTAATGCGCCAATAAAGAGCTACCAATGCACCAAAATAGAGACTGTTTTGAATCTATGTTAAACTCTATATCGGCCCATTTTCCACCGAAATCCGATTGACTATTTTGTTTTTAAATAAAGTGTTTTATATATTTTATATGATTTGTCTCAAAAATTTTAAGTGTAGATTGACGCCACTTAAAACCAAATCTGTAGCTGCGGTGGCGTTAATACGTAAGTACCAAATATTATCCTAGCAAGAGATGGATCTTTTTCTAGATATAAAAGAAAATTTTATTTATATTTTGATGATACTATGCACAAACGAGCCTGGGCTCGCTAGAATGCGACTAACGATCAAAACCAAAACTTAATCTGACATCACCAGTTGGTGCGCTATCTATATTTAAAATTTTTCTCTACACAGCATCCGATTCTGTTACAAACTTGAAAGCTATTGTAAAAATGTAATTAATAAGAAGCTACATTCACATTTTCTCACAATTGCTATTAAGTATGGACTGCAACATGAAAAAGATGCCGTAGAGGCCTTAGAAAACTTTTATAATAAAAAAATTCGTCATTGTGAGTGATTCTTCAATCAGAGTTATGAATATTCAACTTCTACTCTAGATGAACTGATTGATGACAGTGGAAGTATTGAAGACATGAATTCGGATGAGGCCATCAAGTAAAAAAATTTATTTTCTGCGAAGTTTAAAAGCTTAAAAGATGGTGTTTAATTAAAAACATCATTATTTTATTATTTTTTGCAGATTGAAGGACAACTGTTTATAAAGATATATATTGCTTATTTGCCATGTGGTCGAAAAATGGTTTTAAAACTGGAAAAAAAAAATTAAAAGTAGGTGGTCGCCAACAATGTATGATAGTACAGATTCCAATAAATATATCAAATACAAGCCAGACCTGCCAAAACAAGTCTAGCGAATCTGATAATCTCGGTGCATCGTTTAATTTGGACTTAAATGTCGGTTAGAACGATAATTATATTAATTTGTAGCGAACTACTCGTTTTTACTTTGCGTTCAAGTGTTTATTTTTTTACGAATCGATTCCATAAAGCGCCCAAAATTGTGAAAAACATCCAAACAATTTCTTTTATGTATGCGCAAACTAACTTTGAGGTCCCAAAGGACGCACTTGAAGGAAAAAAATAAATCATATGAACTTTATTTTGGCTGTCAAATCGGTAATCTGGACAAATCTCGGGCTCCTCATAGTTACTGTGCATCTTATTTAAAATTAGAAATATTGCATCTTATTTAGTGGTTGGCTTAACAGCAAGTCGTGACATACGCCATTTGCAATTCCGATGGTACGAACGGAACCAAAGAATCACTTTACGGACTGTTATTTCTGCATTACAAAAATTGCTGAAATAACAAGCAAGATGACAAAGAGCATTAAATAACCCAACCTTCCTTCAAGCTATCAAGCTTATTTCTCACAGCGACGAGTTTCTCGCCATAATTAACTGAATTCTAGCACCACTTACGTTCAGTTAACTGCGGTGATGATGATTTACAATTAACTCCAGAGAAAGACGGCATTGAAAACCCAGATTTCGAATAAAGTTCACAGAACCTCATAGAATTGAACTGAACGCAATGATCTAGTTCGTGATCTAAACTTGTCGAAGAATCAAACAAATTTTTTGGTGTCCAGATTAAAGGCTTAGATCTCCTTGAGATGAGAATTACAACTTCTTATCGTCGAGTGGAATAAAATCACCAGATTGTTGTTGTTTCTTATTCCATTTGTAGACAGCAACACAAGAACCCGTGTGGTTGAAGGGAAAGGGGACAGTTGGAGCACCCGTAGGTAATTCTGACTTGGCTCCATGACGCTGACTTTTTTAAGTGATAGGGTTGTCAGCCCTACAGTCTTATTAGACTGAGACCTACGGCTTAAAGTGATTGCGAACCACTACAAACATCCATGGCACCGGCAGAACTAGAATCCGAAACTGCGGCACCGAGCGTTAGTCACTTGGCTATCAAGCCGCTCCTCAGCTTGTTTTCCGCAGAAGGCAATTTGGTGTATTGTACTGATGTAAATAAGTATTAAAAAGACGTATTAGTACTAAAAAGAACGGCATTCTCCGTTTTATGTAAATCTGGGATATTTTTCACTCCCCCTCTTTACAGAGAACATCTTTCATTGTCTCCTTGCTGTGGGACTTATCCTGGGTCAAATTTACCAACTTCCCGTCATAACTAATCTATAAATGCTTAAAAAAAAATTTATTTTTTAATAACTAAAATCCCAGCAGATGGATCAAGTTTACACGCGCTGAAATTATATCCAAATCTGAGAGTAGCAGTAGCAATTCATGCTTTATAAAAATTTCTCTATATTTGAGAGAACAAAGTGAGTACAGCCTTCTTAACAATATTGAATCTTATGTTAACTTGTACATCCCTTAAATGTCTTGTGTACACTCAAGAGCCAAAACATTATGGCCACATGTCAATAACGAGTTGGCCCGCAGCCTTTCCCATCACACACAGAAATAAGTGATAGAATGATTCTTCAGACTCCCCAGCAGCAGTTAAATCCACCTGATCACATGCCTTCCACGTCATCCAGGCGAGTTCATTGCAAAATGTAGGGGTGGTCATAATGTTTTGGCTCTTGAGTGTATGTAAACAGAGATGCCTTGCTTTAATATCATATTTTGCAACTAGAACAGATTCATTCTTTTTCTACACACTACAATATTTTGTAATTTGAACAAACACAGGAATTAAAATACAAAACAACACGCGATTATAAATATCGATTTCTCGTCTGATATACAGGAGATAGTATATCAAACAAATGGACAAACCTTGTATTCGCCAGCATTCTCTCGAAGCACATTCCAGTTTATTAGTTAACGAAATGTTTATTTCTGTATGAATAAACGCCACTAAGTGCTTTGGTCTTTTCCTTATTATTTTTTCATTGAATGGTAAGTTTTAGAAAATATTTCACCCATTTTAAATTAGTAATACAGTACACAAAATGTTTTATGTGATACTGAAACACATAATAAAATGCTTTGCACTAGAACATATTCATTTTTATTGAAAATTCCCATTGCTCAAATATAGAAGAGATTTACCGATTTTTTTTCCTGACAAGACCTACTCGGCGAAGAAATAATGCTCAACAAAATCAAAGACTCTCTGTATTTCATTAATTCCAATCACACTCACTAATGACTAATAATTATATAAAGTTATTATGCTTTGAATACGAATGTTCTAATTGAATTGATATAAGATGATTGATCAGATATAATTTCATAATATGTGGAACATTTTCTATTATATATACATAAGGAGTTAATTACTTTATTGAAAGTTTTTTTTTTTTTTTTTTATATTTGAGTGTGCTTTCCTATTTTTAAATGTGATTTTTTTAATTAAATAACAACAACAATAAAATAACACATTTAGAGATGAGATTTGTATTTATTACATTATATAACAACTAGGAAGTAAAACATTCTTTCAATGCTCGGAACAATCTATGAACACTATACACATACTCTTATGAAAATTCATTTTTTTTAAAAAAAATTCAACACAGAACATATAATATTTTCTTATACAAACAGATCGAAATATCACATTTGTTTCTGATGCTATTTTTCAAAAAAGAATTCAAGATTAAAATCACAGATATTTTTGTAATGCAAGGTGTCAATGCATCCATCTTGGCTTGCATAGCTGTATATTATTTTCCAAACTCTACATTCTTCCCATTTCTAAACACATATCTAGAAACTAAAATGGTGCACAGCTACATATATAATCAATATGATTGCATAATATACAATAAAATTTAAAATACAATATTTGAAACGAAAAAAAAATCACCAGCTAAAATTTCTGTGAAGATAAAAATATATACATACACATAATTCAGTGCATATATTAATATAATATAAAATTCATAATTTATTAAATCAAATAAAGTCACAATGACATCTAAAATTTAGAGGCCCTTGTCAATATTTTCAGCCTGTGTCAAATAGTAAAATCAATTTAAGCTCCATAAAATATCTACACATCTATATTACCAAATGTTATAAGAATGGCATTTTTTTTTCTTTTTTCAGATTGTAAACTATATACAATTAAAAGAATAAATAAATTGAAGATCCAATGCTTGATCATTATACATTTAGAAGCTCAACGTTTTCCAATAAAAACTAAAAATAGAATATGATAGTATACTTAATTTCTAAAAACGATAAATAAATAAAAATCTTTTGTTTCTGAAAAATAAAATAAATTTTAATTCATGTATTTACTTTTTAAACTTTATTTATAAATAATTTTTCTTAAGTAAAATTTCTTAAAAAATACCAAACACATTGTTTTGCACTGGATAAAAATATTTTATCTATATAATATAAATACATTTTTTTTTTCAATGCGAAAAGAAATTCAAATTAATAAATGTAATATAGTAACACCTTGTTAGAGCACACCAGAAGAAATGGATAAAAGGGATATCGCAGACACTTATTATAATTCCGAATTAACACTGTTGAATAAATAACACCGGATTCTAAATAGAGTAAAAACAGTTTTAATTAACAAAATTATAAATGCAGTGTTTTGACCTGGTAAACATTAAAAACAAAAACCTTTTTCTTTCTAGTGAAAAATGAATTTTAAGTTGTTTTTTATTTTTATTTTACAACTTTCTGTAAATTTTCACTATGTAAAGTTCATGTATGGGTTTTGAATTTGATTATTCATAAGCAGCATAGGATTTCCCTCGTCATTTTTTTCATTTTCTCCGCATTACAGCCGCATTTCTAAAGAAAAGTGCATGAAATATCCCAATTTGTGTTATAATAAGGAGTTACTATATCTAAATAAGCACATAAATAACTAAGTGAAGTAAAGAAACACACATTTGTTAAAGTTCAGATGAATACAGAATATTTTCAATAAGTACATAATATATACCTGGGCATGAACAAACCACAAAATGCTTTAAAATTAATGCATCAACATAAATGATGCATGAATTTCAAAAGTGTACATAAACATCATTTCATTATTTACTTCCCTCTTCTCGTATGTTTCAGTATAAGCAGACAAAGAAAGTAAATTCTTACACCATAGAACTTTGACAATTCTTAGAAAAAAAAATTATTGCATTTATTTTATTATGAGACATATATAATATATCATTATTTAAACCTAATTTATAGCACATAACATTGTTTTCAGGAAGGAATGATGTCTGATCCATTGCATAGATTTTAATAATTATTTATACATACATTTCATTTTTTAATATTATATTGATAATTATCATACATATTATAGTTACATATACAAATATTGCATAAATAAATATGTTTTGCTATCAACAATTGTTAAGGAGAGACTTTCTATAGAAAATAGATTACTTTAATTATAAATTTAATGCAATCAAATTATATACTTTTTAAAAAAATTACTGTAAGAAAATATTTCTTTTAATTTTTACATTAATTTATTGAATTTTTACTTTTTATCAATAAAAATAACATATAATTTGAACACAACCTCCATTTCTTCGACATTATAATTATGACGGTAAAATAAAGAAGAAATTTATACTTAAAAAAAATTAACATGTATGCTACAAATTTACATCTAAACCATTTCTAAAATTATTCCAAAGCTTTAAGATAATTAATATCAATAGTTATATTTATTAATTAAACTACAAGTTTACAAGATCAATATAAACGCAAGCATGCATAAGATCCATATAAAAGAAATGATTAATATCAACATATTAAATGCCTCAAGTTTTAAATTGAGAAATAAATAAATAGAATATAAAAGACATCTCGTTTGGAATTTTGACAAATGCAAATTTTTTCAACATAGTTTCATTCTTTCCATTTCATGCATAAAATATTATATAGATATTTAGAGAAAAAAAGCTTAAAACAAAACAGAAATAAATCTTTCCCTCCAAAAGGACTTTAGTAATTAACGCAGATCATTTAAAAATATAAAACATTTTTTTGTGATAAAATAAATAAAACTAAATATTTTAAGAGTAATAATATAAATAAATATGAAGAATAACAATTTAATAACTAAAAAAGTTACATGTGTATCAACAGCTTTTTAAAATTTAATAGAAAGTTTAATTTTTTAAATGACTCATATTTCAATGTAATGATTTTATTTCATAAAACTTTTCAAGAATATAAAAGAAAGAGAAGAAATAGTGATTCTAAATCATATAGCAATTCATTGATATCTTATTTAAATATGAAATACAACCTTCATTTGAACATCTAAAAGTTGTTTTTTTTAAGTTCGTAACAAAGTTTATTTTAAGAAAAGTTTTATCACTTAGCTGCCAAACTTACATGCACAAATGACTGATTAGAAAATCTAAAAACAAAAACAACGACTTAAAAAAAAAAAAGTCAATTAAAAATATAACTAATTATTCCTTGAAAAAATACAATTTCACTAAATAATTTGCAATAATTATTCTATCTTGATACTAAGGTACTTAATTAAAACATACCCACAAAAAACTATTAAAGATTTTCCTCCTGTGCATACAAGGTAGATCTTTATTTTGAATTTTAAAACCAACCACTAAAAACTTTTTTACCTCGTAAAATAAATTATATTCACTAAATTTTGTATAATTGAAACATTACACCAAAGCAATATAGCTTTGTTTATCTTTAATTGAATTTTAAATGCAGTTAAAATATAGTGAAATTTGAATATATTACAAAGGGTGTAATAGTAGGATTTGGAATGATATACCATAAAAGCACAAATCAGACAAATGCCATATTTTCAACTTGATTAATAAAAATCAACAAAATATAAGAAATGCAGTGGGACAAGAAGTGAATATTAGGCAATTAAGATGCAAATAAACAATGAGTAGATTTTCACCACAAAGAACTGTAATACATAAGATAAGAATAAAAATATTATACTATTAAGATTAAACTATACCAATGCACGAAATGAAGGCTTTATTTCTTTAATAAGTTCAGAAAAAAAAAAATTGAATGAAATATTTTAAATTATAGAAATTTATTATTTTAATTAGTTACAACTTTAAAAGTAGTCTGGAATTTGAAAAGTTTAAACAATCCTTAAATTACAAAATAACATTATTTAAAGAAGTTTATAAAATATTAAACTTATTATTATTAAGTTTATGATGTGAAAGCAACAATTTTTAATTTTCAAAAAATTAGAAATATTCCCAACTTCTGTAATCACTAACCAGAATAATATGAATTGTTGTATATTTTTTTAAAGAACTTATTAATATTCAATTTAATGAAAAAAAAAAATTAATATTTTAAAAAGAAGGTGCAAATTATATGTATGTGCATGACAATAAGTAATTTTTTTCAAAACTAAGAGGTGCTCTTTATATAGAAAAGGTGAAAACAAATACCAAGTATCAAGATTAGGTTTTTTTAAAAAAGAACCTATAACTCAAAAAATACAAACAATTTAAGTAAATAATTATTTTTTCCAAATATACACAACAATATATATATATATATAATTTAAATAAAAAAAAAATTAAAATAAAGAATTAAAAATAATCAATTTAATTTTTATGACTTTCATAAAACATAACAATGCTTACATTCAACTGCTCAGGTTATCATACATCAACTGCTCAGAAATATCTGCCTTTATCTTTTATGAGGTAGGCATACTAATAAAATATAAAATTTAGAACTCTAGAATAGAAACAATGTAGAGTTTGGAAACAGGTTTACCGCCGCATGACTGAGTTTAAAGACTGTGGTTGCAAATTTCCACTGATGTGGTAGCTATAAGTTGTGTACATAGCATTTTGTGGCCTATTGGGTTGCAGAGTTTCTTGGTAAGGTGTCTGGCCATGCATATTTACATTCACCATACCCATCTGAACTGCTGAAGGTGGTAATTGTGCCTGATTGATAAAACTAGCATTGGTAATGTAACCAGTATTTAGCATAGCTGCAGATGGGGCTTGTTGGATGCGATAACCAACACCGTTTATAGTCTGGTAACTGGCTACAAGATTAGGGCTAAGAGCAACGTTGGGATTTCTTTGCATCTGCCGATGATGAAAATACTTGTTATAATTATGAGAACTAGATTGCATAGACAATTGAGGCTGTAAATTGGCCATCGCCGGCGTCAAAGATCGCTGCATTTGAGGTGGAGGTGTCATGTTGACTTGGGGAGAAGGTGGGGTCATGTTTGGGGGAGGAGTCATAGTGTTGCAGGGTGGGTTCGGGACAATATCCATGATACCATTTGTCAGCTGCTGTAGTTTTGCAAGGCTGCAACTGGTACCAATTTGGGATGGTGTGTTGGGAGTGGGAGTAGGGGTAGGTGTAGGAGTATAAGTGTAACTAGGAGACTGTATGTGGAAATTAGGAGTAACAGAAGAAACAGGGCATGGGTTGGAGGTTATACCAGGAGAAACACCAACATGAGTTAATCGTTGCATAGCACCAGAAATATTGCCAGTTGGATGATTTGCCACTGAAAAATTCTGTGGCGATTGTTGGAGTTGATGGTGATTTTGCATAGAAGCAGCAGCAAATGCTGCAGCAGACTGAGGTTGGATGACTGTTGCAACTGGCACACCAACCATATAAGATCCAGCAACTGACCCTCCGACAGCGGTTGAATTACTACAAGGTACACTCATATTCATATAACCATTGTTAGTGTTGGGAGCTGGCCCTACAAACAGAGCATTAACAGCTGTTGCATTTACACTGACCATACTTGACTGCATGAGACTTGAAACGGGACCTGCAGGAGATATGTTAGCAATACGCTGTGCCATTCCAGAGGAATGCTGCTGCCTTTTCCGACTGGAAACATTGATGCAATGGTTGTTTTGATTTGTGTGGTGGGCTTGTGCTTGTGCCTGCACCACAGCTGCCTGCGCAGCGGCAGCAGCAGCTATCATCTCCCGACGGCTATTATTATTAATACACTGTTCCGAGATAGATAAATTAGTGCAGTATGGAGATGGGTTGTTACTAAGTTGAGCACAATCAGGGTATGATTGAGGTGAAGATCGAGCTTCAACAGAATTTTGTTGAGTGATTTCACTACTGCAAACAGATGTGGGTGACTCGAGTCCCAGTTGGCAAACATCTATTTCCACAGAGTTATAACCACTATTAGTAGAAGAATCAGGGGTATATACTCCCATGCTTGACATCTCTTGAGGAGTAGGAGTGTGCTTGGAAACTAATGTTCCTACAGGAGTTGCAGGAGACGACATTTGAGAATTTTGAGACAGTGGTTGAGATACTTGGGGGAGTTCAACAATTATATCTGGCTGTTCCATCATTTCCTCTGAATAGTGTTCAGCACTTGAATGCTGTACATCATCTTTATGCTGTTCTATATATGTGCATTCTTGAATGTCATCATTATTTCATGTACTGACATATTTTCTGTAATTTGACAATCAGAATTGCTGACATCATCTATTTCTTGTACCTCATTTGAACTGAGAATGCAATCATCATCTTTGCATTCATCTTGTGAATGGTAAGGACTTAGATTTTGGAAAGTTCTAGAATGGTTCGATTCAGGTGTTTGAGGTGTCAAAGGCATTTCTATACATGACTGTTCCATTTGCTCATTAATGATTTCCACTGCTTCCCTCACTTCTTTTTCATCCTCATTTTTAAGCTCATTTTGCATTGAAATCCTTTCTACATCAAGCACATTTGTTTCAGGCATATGAAGAGGTCTTAAATCCATGTTAGCCTGATTGTGAAATGTTATATCAACATGAGTATTGCCAAGTGTTTCATCCATTTTTAAGTCTTTTTCTTCTATTTCCAAGCATTCGGATTGGGAGGTTTTATTTTCAACTGGTATAAAATCATCTATATCTTCTTTTCCTTCTTCATTTAATATGCATTCTTCATCATTCCTTAACATATCTCTATCTTCTTTGTTTTCCATGACATCGAGAAGTGGAGCTATAGCTTTATCAATTTCTGATGTACTATCATTAGATATCTCAGTGGCACTTAAGGGCAAATCATCTTCTTCAATTTCTGGTGAGATTTCTTCAATTTTATCTGACAATTCAGCAATGGGCTTTGGACTAGATGAGTTGACAGATTTAAGTTCATCAACGTCTTCCACTTCTTTTATGACTGGGACTTGTTCAGTTGGTTTATCATCAGGTGGAGTGATCTCTTTTACATCAGGTGCAGCTTCAATCTGTGTATTTTCATCAGGCTTAAAAAAAAAAAAAAAAAAAAAATATATATATTATTATACAGGGAACAAAAACACCTGGCACAGTATTCTGGTCTGTGCTGTCTCTTATTATGTAAAATATGAACTGATTGGCAAGAGAAGCAAGGAGGTGAGTTGAGGGGTAGTGGATAAAATTAATGAATGGTGCAGATACATTGAAATATAACACTCATTATATACACTGGGTCCATACACTCTTCCAATTATAATACGCCCCATAGATTATATCCATTGATGCCACTCGTACTAGGCGCACCAGCTAAACTTCGATCCTGGGCCTTCTACTCATGTTGTCTATCTGCATACGACTTTAAGTTTTCTTGCTTCATCTAAATTCTTCTACATTTGTTGAATATCAGACTACATTATAAAATTTAATATTGTAGCTTTTATTGTTATAGTTATTAGATCTTGCTGAGACCTTTAAAAAAAGCCCCTTTATTACTTCCTACAATCTAAAGTAGTTATAACTTATAATTTATATTACCTTTATATATATATATATATAACCCATCAATTATCCATCATAATACTAAGTTTGACTTCCCTAAACAGTCAGATTTTTTTTTTCTAAGTATTTAAAAAAAAAACATTCATACAATTATTGATGCACAATCTTCTTTTAAATGTTTTAAATTTAAAATAAGAAATCTCAGCAATGAAATGATTCTCTCAATGCTTTGCTAACATCATCAAAATATATCACCAATTACAGTAAAAATTTTAAAACTCACCTCAAGGTTAGCATCTTCAAGTATTTCTTTGTCACTTTGTTGTTCTTCATCAGTACCTTGTGCCTTCATCTTGGATTCAATGCAGTCTACTACCAATGCTTGAAGTAAAGGAGGAGGTAAAAGATCCTGTTCAGATGCAGAGTTTGGATCACGAGAAGAGTCTTCATCATCTGAAAGTACAGCAGGAAGAAGAACTGGGGGTGTCTGCACACCATCTCTATCTGCCTCTTTCTCAACAGATTTCGATTCCTTCCTTTTTGTTTTTACTTTGTGTTTTTTCTTATCTTTAGAAGAATCTTGTTCATAGCTTTTACATTTATTTTTCTTTCTTATCTTTTTACAGCGATCTTTTCTGATTCGCTTGTGCTTTAATTTTCGTTGGCATTCAATATTTAGCTTACTAGATTTCCTGAGAAATTCATGAACTTTTATTTTAGAGCTCTTTTCTCCTAAAACTGCATACTTCAAAATATCTGGAAAACAATTAAATGAAATTTTTAAGGCTATAATAAAGCAACAATACAAATATTAGAAGTTGAGTATATAACTTATAACCAGGCAAAAAAAAAAAAAAAAAAAAAAAAAAAAAATAAATAAATAAATAATAATAATAATAAATAAATAGCACTTATATGGAGGGGAAAAAAAAAAAAAAAAAAACTTAAAATATTGAGTTACTGCAATGCAACAACTTGATCAAAAAGTTAAATGTTTAAGATTTTTGGCAAGAAGCCAAAGTATGTAAGCTGTTTTTTTCCTAAACTAACCAAATAATGATGAGCAAGTTCCACCCTCTTCAAAACAATGTCAAATAACTCAGTTTTCCACATATTTTAGAAATAATATTTTCCCATGTTGTATAGTCATGTTTACTGACCTGTTTACAGAATTTTATTCTTCAGTTTAAAATTCTTTTTTGTACAATTACTATGTGATTAACAACTTGCTTAATAATTTTTTTTACTAAAATATTTTCTTAAATTATAATTCTATGAAATTAAATATTTAGGGCACTTTTTCCCATTGGTACTCAAAAATAAGTTTGCCAGTTGCCAAACTCTAATAATAATAAAACATTTAATAATAAATTGAAACATAATTGTCAAAACAGTGATTTCAAACAATAACTTTGCATTAATACAATTGAGATAATGATAATAACCCAACTAAAAATAAAGTTTACCTGGCTGTTAACCTAAAAAAACTTATAGGATAATCACCAAAGAATTAGCGAATATTTTAAAGAAAACAATAGCAGCCGGAAAAAATAAAATTAAGGTAAAAAAAAAAAGGGAACTTTTTAACTGAAAATACTGATTTTGATCATACAAATTCAGAAAGCTAAAGGTTAGCTCACACCAAGACAGCAATTTGGCTTATAGCTGATTAAAGGTCCAGTTACTATTACTAGTTATTGCACCTAGTTTTACCCAATGTTTTATTTTTAACTTATCAATTTCAATGCTTATGTCATTTGCACCTATTTTTTAAAAAAAGTTTTCACTATATTTAGCATTATTTTTCATTGACTTTCTTTAAATACTTTATCTGGTAGAAAGAACACAAACTAGTTAATTAATACTTTTATTTATTTTTCTATGACACTGAATTAATTTCGGAATTTCTGAAAGACATTAGCACCTGATAATAATTTCAGCAGCTACTCTTTTTTACTTCTAAATAAAATTCACGCTTAGGTGTTGTTACTCAATTTTCTATCATTATATCATTTTCAGTTAAAAAGTCAAAAAATAAAACATGCTATTGATTATTTTTTAATTGAAAATACATTTTTGGTTTATATAAATTATGAAAAATTGATTTACTTTAAAATGTTTAAAGTAAATCAATTTTCTAGATAGGTTTTAAAATGGTAGGTAATGGTTAAATTTATTTTTTTTTTCTTCAATGTCTTGTTTAAGTATAAAATAAATAACATTTTTTTTTCATAATTTTAATTACACAAACAATATTTATAATTATTATTCATAAAAATTTTACTAATAAATTTATCTTATAAAAGAAAATTTGTCTAATTGAATTAATCTAAGGACAAAATTGAAATGGACACAGGGTTCAATGAAAAAATATGTATTGAGATCTAGCTCAAAGCAAATAAGATTACATGCCCCACACAGGAGAAGGATGGGAGATCAAATTTGTTATTGGTTAGTGCTTTTTACTTCACAGCTTTATGCTTTTCTAAGAAAAAAAGATGTCCTGCGATGAAACTTGTAATTGCTTAATGCGGCCTTAGATTATTCTTAAATGTCCAGCCTTTTTTACTTACATAAACCATTAAAAAAGAGAATTAATTACATGTTAAGGAAGAAACTTTAATGAAACAATTGTTTGAAAGTGAGGAGTTTAGAGGGTTACTGTCAATTTCTTAAAATTCGAAGTATGTGTCTTCTACTTGGAAGATTAAAAAATCCGAAACCTTTCAAGTAAACTTAAATATTGCAGTATTTAGCATAATTTTTAATGTAGTTTAATAAATGAATGTACATTAGATTACTGGAAAAAAATAATAAATTTTATGACTTTCTAAAGTAGCAGATAAATATATTTAAAATTTAGTGACCTTTAAATGTTTCACATTTAAAGGTCGCTAAAATGGCACTATGTCAAATGATGCTCAAATAAATAATTTAGTTTTAATTAGTATATTAGTTTATATATTAGTTTTAATTTATTTTTTTTATCATATGCTTTAAAGGAAAGCCAAGATTTTTTTTTGGACTTATAATGAATGATTTATCATGTAAATATTAACAATAAAAATGCTATATAGAATATGTAATGCTATAGTAATATATTTTAGGTGATCAGATAAAAAAAATCAAACATTTTTTATAATATGCACATAAAAAAAATAATTACCCGTTTCTTGTTTATGTTCTTGATATTTTTTCTGCATTTTCAATTTGTGCTTTCTCAAAAGTTTCTTTTTCAGATTTCTTATCTTGGCACTTGTGTACCTAAGGTAATCTATAGATTCATCACTAGAGTCTAAAATTGAACTGTGAAGACTTGACAATTTCATTTTTTTTCTTTTAGGTTCTGCTAAAATAGTATCAAGTTCAACATGTTTTTCTATCAGTTTCCTTTTGTTCTTATGTTTTAAAAGTTTTCTCCTCTCCCTCTCTTGAGATAAGAGACATGTTTCACATTTAATTTTTTCTTTGGAATACCACACACCACCAACAAACATCTTCTCTAATTTATTATTGGATTTTGACCGTTCACTTATGTATTGCTTCTTTTTGTCACGAACTTTTGAAGACTCCTTTCGACATTTTTTACAATTGTCATTCTTAAAAGTCCGCTGTAAAAAAAAAAAAAAATTTAACTTATAAACATAGAAACTAAAGAGTTAAACAATTACGTATTTGATTTCAAAGAATATTTTTTTAAGGGTTCAAAATTTTTACAAGCAAATAAATATGTAAAGGTGCAGGATGCATGTATTTCTAATAAAGCTGTTTATTTCAAGATAAAAGTTCATAAAAAAGGTTTAAAAATAAAATTTTAAACAAATATTTGCTGTTGAAATGCATTTTATTTTATTAATATATTATAAAAGATAAGCCAATTTGTTTGTTACATTAAAAATATGTCATGGTTATTCACAAGTTATGGAAAAGGGACAGAAGAAATTGCATGAAATAACCATGATAAAAACCAAAAAGAAGTATTTAATGGAAATAAATATGTTTCCAGAAAGCTTTGCATTTTTTCCTATTTTGTTCCAAGTGTTTTTTATTTACTTACTTGCACTAGCGTACAGTTCCTTTTGCTTCCTATAATATAAATATGGATAACTTTCATCATCTACAATTTCTGTAATGTCGATTCATTTTGTTTGTTAAATACTTAATCATTCAGAATTGATTTTTTTCTGACATTAAATCTATTATCTTAAGTTTAAAGTACATTTAAGAAACTTTTTCACAAAATTTATTTTCAGCATGCTTCTTTTAAGGAAATAAATGTTACAAAAGGTCTCGATAATTGAATACATTTTTTAAAAGCATTAAGAAAAAAAAAAAAAAATTCCCATCACTAAAAATGAGAAGCAAATTAAAGGAGTAATATCTTACATTTTCAAAGCTTTTCTTTTAAAATATGACATAAATATTTTATTGTATGAAGTATCATCTTAAACTAATTTTAATAATTTCAAAAAATTAACACATTTTTTAAAACAAAATTTATATTTTTAAAAACAGCTTGGCAATTCTGCTGAATAAGTTGCCTTTTGCATAAATCTAAAGCATATAATAAATTTTAATACACATTTCCCAAAATTATGGAAAAAACAGAAAAATTGTAAGTAGACACAATATGATGATGAAACTTTGAGATTGCTATGATTTACTTGGCATCATTTATCTAAAGTATTAATACGGTGAGCCATTGGGCAAACAAAGGTAAGACAGAGTCAATCCTATGCAACAAGATGGCTGAATACGAGCACTTCTGTAATTTACAGATTGCTATATATATTTCTAAAAACAGAATCAGCTTCTAGAAGATACAATTGAAGACAACGGCCGTACCATGCTGAATATACCGGTTCTCGTTAGATCACCGAAGTTAAGCATCATTGGGCGCGGTCAGTACTTGGGTGGGTGACCACCTGGGAACACTGCGTGCCGTTGGCAAATTTGGGACCTGAATGGCCGAGTGTCTAGCGCTCTGGTGCCACAGGTTTCGGGTTCGAATCCCGGCGGTGCCATGGATGTTTGTAGTGGTTCGGAATCCACTTTAAGCCGTAGGTCCCGGTCTCCTATGACTGTAAGAGCGTCACGGAGCAAAAGTCAGGCTTCTACCTACGGGTGCTCCATCACAACAGAAGCTGCTTCCTTCCCCTTCAATCATGAGTCCATATAGGCTTGTGGGCTTGGCCAGCCAAGTGGGATAAGAAACAACAACAACAAACACAATTGAAGAAGATCCAGACCATAAGTGCTGCAAATAATCACTATTTCCAGCTGACTGCAAGGAGACACAGAGATCAACTGTGTGCAGAAGGCTTACATAAAAGAAGTTCAGCATTGTGTGTATGTTCATACCATGCCCCCAAAATGAAAAGTTTATTAAGTATCTGTAAAATGTTAATGGTGGTTTGTTCTTCACCAATGAATCCACATTTTGTTTGCTAAATAACTCAGGAAGATTAATGGTCTAGACAGATCTAAATTCTCTGTTATCCATGAAAGAGATAAATTTGGTATATTCAGTGTACGGGTGTCCATAGGTAGTTATCTCTTTGAACGGCAGCACAGACTTGTATAACAATCTAAGAAGTACTGTTACTACTCAATTCCATAGAGGCAACATTATTTATCTAATTGCTGACCTTATGCAGGTGCAGCTGACAATTTCTTCATCTTATAAAATAATAACGCTATACCACACAAAAGTCTGTCGATAGAGAATGACTGTTTTGAAGAGACTTTTGTAAATGGGTTGCTCAAACTGTTTTATGAACTTGAATTTAATTAAATGCATTTGGAATGCTCCAAGAAAATGTATTGGCATATTTACCAGGTATGTAAATATAAAATGGGAAGTTTTGAATAGAAAATATACATTTATAACAATAAGATGATGAAAATTATTTTCCATTACTATATATATATATTTACTCTCATAACTGGCAATTTGCAAATGTGATGCAAAAAAAAAAAAAAAAAAAACTGTTAGTTTTTTGAGGCAAATCAGTCATTGAGCCATTTTTGTAAATGCTGTTCAGCAACTTTATGTCTCATCAATGTAAATTAGTAGTAATCGGATAAAGCCAAGTCTGGTGAATAAGCTACATGCAAAAGCATTTCTCAACTAAATGCCTCAACTGTTTCATTGACCAGTTTTGCTGTTTGATAGGTGAATTATCATGAAGCAAAATCACTTTGTGTAACTTTTTTTGATATGCTGATAACTTTTCAAGCAAAACTTGATTTAAATTGATCATCTGTTGTTGGTAGCATTCAGTATTAACAGTTTTGCCAAGTTTTAGCAGCTCATAATAGATCACACCTTTCTAATCCCACTAAACACAGAGCATCGTCTTCTGACCATAGTGATTTGGCTTAGTAGTCAGCATCTACGATTCACCTGTAGTTACCCATGATCTTTTATGCTTAGGATTCTTAAAATATATCCACTTTTCATTATCAGTTGCAATTCGATGAAAACTTTTTTTCCTACCTCGTGAGCAGCATTTTGCTTGTGGTGTTTCACTCTGTTGTCTTTCATTCAGTTCATGTGGAACCCATTTTCAGTATCTTTTCCATGGAGACTTTCAAACCTGTGAAGATGGCTCCTCATGTAACATTTAATTGATCTGCACATTGTTGCATTTGTGAGTAACTTATCAAACAATGCTTGTAATTCACAGTCTTGAAACTTTTTCGATGTCCTCCCACATTCGTCAAAATTGCCAATTTTGAATTTTTAAACAACTGAAAGCACTATGATTTACAAAGAACATGTTTACAGTAAGCTCCAACAAGCATTTATGTGATTCCGCAGTATTTTTCTTCAAACGGTAATAGCAAATCAATGCTGTCTGCAAATTGCATTTTTCAGAAACAAAGTTTGACATGTTCAATGCTATGTTGAGGTATGAAACTTGTAATGTAGTGAATTTAAAATCTGTCAGATGTCAACAAAGCAAATGGCACCAATGACACAAGTTGAAGGTAACTACATTGACAGTTAAGGCTATCTATGGACAAATTCCGGTTCCATATTTATAGATCTGGTAGAGTGTTCGCAGCAAATCTCCAAACTGACTTGACATAGCAATAGAAATTGCTTTAAACTAAATTAATAAACACTATCATTTTGAATCTGAAATATTGCTTCATGTTTGCATAGCTGTTAGAAATGATCACACTCTATATAGAAGCTGATCACGCATTGAGCTCAGATGCCATTTTTTTTTGTATGTTTCTATTTTGTGTATTTTTAAGATATAAACTAAGCCAATTGCTTTATTTGTACTTAATCTGTTAAGGATTGTTTGATGAAAATGTTTTTACTGAATTTCATTAATTATAATTAATGAAAATTTTGCAATCACAATTTTTCTGTTTTTCTAATTTTTTAAAATTAGTATACTTGATCATGTTGAAGTTATCAATTCAATGTAATTACAATTAAAAAACAAACTAACCCTAGGTTCCCAATTTAAACAATCTGCATCAAGTATGATTCTCTGAGATTTTTCCTTACTGAACTTCTGAATATAGGATTTCAGCATAGCTTCATCAACAGTAACTACATATCTGAAAATTTAACAATATACATTAGCATACAAAATTACATTATAAATTTATTATTTAAATTAATAAAATAAACTAAAATTTGTCAAATGGTTTAATAAAATTTTATTTTTAAAATTTCAATAATGTGAATCTGATGTAAATCATAACTTAATTTTAATATACATAGCAGTATATATTAACCAAAAATATTTTTTGTTTTAAAATATATGGATTAATCAAAAGTTACAAAATAAAAAATAAATAAATATACAATGCATAACAATTCACTACTCACTTTCCCAATTCATTTCTTGTTACCATATTCAATACAGTTAAAGTTGATACAACATCTAGGAATGTCATACCAGTACCTTTACATATACCTTAGAAAAAAAATAATAATAAATTTAACTCTAATTTTTAAATATCCAATATAAGCTTAATATAATTAGTATCATTTACAATTTGACAAATCTTTACATATATTCATGATAAATTGTCACAAAATAATAATTAGATATTAAAAAAAGAAAAACACTTTACAATAAGATTGTAAGAGTAATCACATCTTCATAATTTTTTTAATAACATCAATATTAATTAAATTATATACAAAGAAAAATTTTTTATATTAATTCTAACGATCTTTTAAAAAAAAAATTAAAATTAAAAACCAACTTTTAATCGTTATTTTCTTCCTACGATCAACTTTATTCAAGTGTTCTATAACGACGGATTCCCAATATGATGTATAACAAATACGACCCAGAGCTGATAAAGGTTTTTCTGGTGTTCCAAATCTTCCTTCTTTTCTTGACAAGAGGTAGCCTTTAAAAAAATAGAAAATTATTTCATGTGAAGCCAATAAACGTATCTGCTTACAAAGATGTAATTAAAAGTTACAACAGAATGCTAGTTAGTTATCAAAATGTTGGTTAGATAAATTATTATTAAAAGCATTTTACCATAATAAGCAAACAAGTATGGATTAATATAAAATTATTAAAATTTATGTAAAAGTTTTCAAAAGCTACATATTTCAATGAAGAATGCTTAGTAAGATTTGTACATGAAAAAAATAATCACAAAAGATTTAAAATTTATTTTCCCATGCACCAGAATAATTAATGATCAATGTTGCAAACCAATACTACAATCACATTATTCGCAGAAAATCATTATCTAGCAAGAAACAGTTAAAATGTTCTAGAAAAATATAATTACATCATGGCATTAAATTACTTCGGTTATATTTTAGGAAAACTGCCATGTAAGCTGTTTCAATCCAAGTTCAAAATTCATTAATCCTGCTTATTAAAAGCATATAAAGTCTCAGACACTAATTTGAAAATTTTTGATTTTTATAAATATATATATAATACATGTCTATGCTGAACATTTTGATGCTAAGTTTTTGACTAACTTAAGTTTTTATTTTAAGTTTACACCAAAAGCCTCCAAAGATATTTAAAATAAACTAAAGGGATGTTTATAAAAATTAAGCCTTGAAATGTGGCTCCAATTTTGATAAAACTTTGGGCTTTTTCCCTATGTTTTCAACAAAGCCTTATGATTAACTTTTAATTGTGTAGCAGTGAGAATAACTTGTGGCACTCAATTTAATGCTTACAGATATTGTTTATGTTGGTTTAAGTAAAAAAAAATTCTGATTCTATTTTGTATTCTCATTTTTCAATTTTTTTGATGAAAAAAAATTATTTTGGGGCTGAATTCTTTCTTACCTAAATAAGCTAAGTAAAATGTACAAAAAGATAGTGCTAGCTATTAAAGAAAATAAAATTTACTTCAGATAAAAGTCAAATTAAAAGTTTCATTCATCTATGAGCAGCAATATTGAAAAGATAGCAAGATTTCTAGATTTTCATAAAGTTAACATCCTAATGGTTTCAAAAATAATATAAGTGGTATGCTGCTCAATATGCAGTGGCAAGATAAAAATGTGGCTTTGCTTTGAAATAAACTGTGTTCCTGTTAGCTCTTTTTCCAGTGCAAGCAAATTGTTAATGTGAAAAAGAATGCTAAAAATCAACAGAATCTCATTCAATGCATTAAAAACATTTTGCATGTTGATGTATCTGCCGCTTCCAATACCCCAATGATCATACAACACAATAACAAGAAGTTTGCTTGTTCTGGAGAGAGCATGAAAAGAACAACATAAAAAAAATAGCATGAATTCTAACAATGACATTTTTACTGTTTGTGGAAATGGCATTTGCAAGTGAAGAGGGCAATTTTTCTCAAGTAGGAGTGTGCACTTTAATTGGAGATGAATGTGTAAAGTCATCGACACACAGATAATGTCCTTATTCTGTAAAAGCTGTGACTCCTATCAAAGTGCCACATTTCAACCAAAGTAGTTAATTACACAAACTTATTAGTAAAAGAAACTCCTATGATTCTACTGGTCAAATGGAAATGGAAGGAATGTTTAGAACTTTTCAGAGATCCGAGACACAGTATGGTGTCAAATTTCTACATTACATTGGTAATGGTGATTTCATATTCTTTCAGGACAAAAAAATGTTACGGATGGCATAAAGTCAGTGTTCTTAAAATTTATCAAATTCTGCATATGTTCAATTGGTGGCATGTTTAAATAATGAACGTGCAATGGAGAAAGTCATTTCCAATTTTAAAAAAAAAATCCTTTTTTCATAATGAAAGACACAACCATATTTAAAATTTCTAGTATTTTTACATGGCGAGACATAGATAATGATGAGACATAGTGATTTTAATAGAATAATTTTCATCTTTCAAGTATCATTTATTTTTACATTTATTTCATTTTCATCATATACTTATCAGGCTTTTTACTTTTATGACCAATATCACAAACAAATACTTTGCCTTAAAGAATATTAACTCTGTATTTTTAATCAATTACATATCACATTCTGGTTACTATATTCAATAAATCCCATTTCAACAATACCTTCACGATGTTATTTCCATTAACACAAATATGTTTTGATGTAATTAAAAGGAAAATTTTAAAAATGATATTTTAAAATGGTATATAGCAAAGTATATTCAATTCTCTATTTACACAATATACTGATTTTTGAAATAAACATTTTCTAGTTCATCAGAGCTATTATAGCTACTTTATCAAGCAAGAATCAGATTATTTGAATGATTTTCAATTTGCTACAATTCAAACAGTAAGAAAGTTTGGTCCTAAGATTTATTTTTTAAAAGATAAGCTATATTTAGAACATCAAATAATACAGACATATATTCACACACATCTATAAGGATTAAACAAAATGAAATTAAGAGTATATGAATAGAATATCCAAGAACAATGGAAAAAATTTCAAGAACTCAATCATAAAATTAAAATGATCTAATATGAAAAAAAACTTTGATATTTTATAGATATCAAGTTGTTTCATTCAGAGGAAATTTGCCTTATTTAATAAAATTATTTACACAGTGAAAACACTATTTATTAAAAAAGATTATAAATAAAAACTATCTGAATTATAACTGAATCAAATTTATAACATAAAATAGATAAATTTTATATTTTAAACCATGTAAATAAAAGAAATTGGCATAAAAATAAACTCAGTTATATTAAGCTTATTTTTATTACAAACATTTTTTTCCCCTACAGATTTATAAATCAAGAAATATATAAAAATTAACTAAGAATAAGCTGATTAAAATAAATTGAAGTATTATACAGTACTTTAAGTGGAAGAAACAAATGATGTAAAAACCAATTAAATTAAAAAAACTATAATTACTAATAGTAATGATAAGAGAAATAATGTTGCAATAAATAAGTTGTAATAATTTAAAATGCTTAAAAATTAAAAGTATTCAAATAAAAGTTAAAATGAAACTTACTGAAATCAATAAGGAAACGTCCATAACCTTGTCTCTGATATTGAGGCATAATCATAACACAAGATACATTGTACCTTTGCTGACAAAATCTTTCCTATAGTAAGAAATAATAAAGTTTAATTAAAAATATTACAAAAAATGTCTGAAATTTAAATCCTTGAAGTAATAATATAAACATTTATTTGGTATTTTATATTTAAAATAGATAAATTACTCACTTATTTAGAACATAACAAAAATTAAATTAGCCATTTATCTAACAATATAAAAAAATATTTTCCAATTGACATCTTTCGGCTTTTAAACATCGAGGAGTCTCCCTGGTATGGATTTGAACAATTTTAAAAGTAAACAAAGTCAAAATAAAATTACATTTTTCTTGAAGAATAATTTTTAAATCATTTTTAAACATGGATAATTTTTCTTAATCCAAAAAGGTTCCACAAATACTCAAATGGATTAAATCCAATGATTGCAGAGGAAATTGAAGAAATTTTGATATACTATATATAATGTTTGTTTAGGATCATTATTGTTTATAAAAACATAATCAAGATTGATTTTCCTTTTTGCAGAATTTTAATTCAGAGATATCATCTATAATGACCAAATTTCATACATAAGAAGTACTATAGAACAAAAAAAGTATATGATTTCTATCATTGACAGAAGATTGTTTAGATGGATTTCTGTGTTTGCTTTTCTCCACACCATTCTCACTTTATCAGTTCCAAAAAGTTGAGCTAACTTTTATTTAAGAAAAGTTTTACTTCCCCAAATTCACTGCCATGAAGCACACTTTTTTTGCAAAAGTTAAGCTACTACTACTACTTATAACTACTAATTCTTCTTGGTCAAGAAATATTTTTATCCAGCATCTAAGGCAAGGAAACAAACTTCTCTTTATGTATTTTGCATTATACTTATTGATGTGCACACTTCAGCCTTTGAGAACTTCAATTATAAGAGCACTAATTCTCAATCGTTCCTGGTGAGATAACAGCATATTCCAGAAAGAAGGATTAGACCATCCCCCAATGTCAAAAGTTTTAAAATCATAATTTGATTAATACTAATTTATCACTTGTTTAACTCAAATCACTGCATCTTCACCGCAAGAATCTAATTCTTTCCAAACCCTTCTAAATTGGAAAACGCTACTTTCTCCAATCTTCGTGTTCCCTACCCTTGCATTTCTGAAAAAATTAAAAGGCATTTTTGAATATTTTTCTTAAACTTGTTAAATCCTAGAAAAACTTCACAACAATCAGCATCCAATTGATAAATTTACAATCCTAATGGAGGCATTGTTCTTATTCAGCATAAAATCTTTAAATTGTATCGTTTTACTAATAATTTTTTTCCCCTGTTCTTTTAAAGTAATTTTCATGAAATTTTAACTTCTGGTCAGATTTTCTCTTTTGCAGCCTCCCCCTCCCCCTCCATAAATCTGACCTTCAAGATCTAAAAATAAGAGTCGAGGAATAATAGTTGATCGTTGATTAAGCAACACGGAAAATTCACTAAATCTTTTAATTACTGATTATATGGCAGAAAGGGTTTACTTTTGAGAATTAAAATGTGATTCAATGTTTTACCTTATTAATTAAGTTGAATAATTTATTTCAAAAAACACAACTTTTTTTTTTTAATTCAACATATAGACAGAAAAGTATTTAAAACAATATTTTTTTCATGTGTACAAATACTTTTTACACTTTTAAATTTTATTATTAATATATTTTTTTTAATTTTTAAAATTTCAAATACTTTTTGAAATTTCAGTTTCTACAAATTGTGAATTTAGCAAAACCATTAAATAAGTAACAACTTTAGAACAAAAACAAAGGAAAAAAACATGAAATCTGCTCAGCAAATTTCAACTTATTATGTGTGACTATTCGAGAATGGATGAATAAACTCAGAAATATGCCAATGTTTAATAACGCAAGAGATATATGAAGCAATTGATTGGAATACTATGAGAATGGCCAAATTCAATAGCCACTAGAATATAGCAATGTTGAATAAATCAAGAACTTCATGAAGAATGAACTGTTCAAGAATCTCTAAAAGAATATTCAAAAGTAAGATAAATGTAGTCATAAATGAAGAATGAAGTATTCCCAATTCTACAAGAAACATTATCACATTCAATAGCCAAAAGAATATATCAAAGTTTGAAAATTCTAGGCATAAATGAAGAAAAAAGTATTCCAAATACAATAAGAAGCATTAAACAGCTCAATAAGCACCAGAAAATGCTAAAAGTGATAAATATGAAACTTCAAAAAGAAGGAATTGATCAATGCACTACGAGTACTTATAGCCATTGGAAATACAAATGCTTAAAATCCCAACCCAAAACATGAAAAGTGATTCAAAACCATACTACAAAGCACTTCAATCAAAAGCCAAATTAAAAAAAAATCCTTATGATTAATGTCATTCATGAACCATTTTAATAGTTAAGGGGCCCAAAGTATCATTTTTCGCCAAAATTTGTGATGGAGTTTTATTTGCTTGGTCCTCATTTTTAGATAATGTCATGAACCCCTCACCAGGATGACATCATGATCACACACGATAAAAATAAAACAAAAGATGCTTTCAACAAATTTCATAATTCTTACCTTAGAAAAATATCCCACCAAATGACAACCTTTCTTATCATTTTTAGTCAGAATATAAAAAAGAAAAGGTTCTACATCAATAAACAATGTTTTATGATCTAGAAACAATTTAGCAAGCAAGCACAAATTTTGGCAATATGGTTTGTTAAGTCCTCCATCCACTTCAAAGACACTTATATCTCCTTTTCTGTATATTTCATCAGCCGGAGGATGCCTTAAAGTACATTTCAACTAAAAAAAAAAACATACATTATTAATAGAATATAAGAATTTATGAAAATTCTACATAACATTTGAATTCATAACTACTATAAAAGTGATAATAAACAAATTTAGAAATATTAATTGATAGAAATACTTAGACATCTTGAAAATAATAAAATTTATTTTTTTGATTTAAATATTTATTTTTGTTTAAACAGAAATTTTAATGAAATCAATTAACTTGCCATGCTGAAGTTAAAAAAAAAAAAAAATCAAGCTTAAGTAATAAAGTAGTAAAACTTAATAAAAAGCATTATTAAGTTTTCATTTTACATTTAAACTAATTTTCAGTTAAGATACTATATACATATATTCATCATCACATATTCAAAATATGTATGCATTTTTAGCATTCTTATATTCATAGTTATTAAAATGATAAATATACTAGCACATATAACATGACATTGCATGGCTCAGAAAAATAAAATTTGACTCTTTTATTTAGATTCATGTCAGTTCAAAGCAAAATGTTCACTTTCTTTAGCTTGGCTATTCTTGATCTATTTGATTCATCTAAATGATATTTTCTATAGATCTACAAGCAGCAATCGATAAAATGCCAAGTGATTTTACAACTGAAACGAAAATAAATAAGTGTTTGCTTCCTGGTTCCATTATGAGTTTAATTCTGTGGAGTCCACTGAATGCAAAAAAATCTATGGCAATTTCATCATGTTCTTTTTACCATTTGATACTGCTATTTTTTAAAAAGGTTTTGGGATACCAGAAACATATATTTAGTTAATTGCATATATGTATTGAATGAGAAATTATTTTATACTGAATATAAATTTGTTTACTGAAACTAATTCATCAGAGAAATATAAATTCATTAAAAAAAAAAAAATCAATTAACAAAAATAAGTTCTACAACCCTAACAAAAAATACATAAATATTTTTTTTCTCCCCAATGACTATAAAATTATGATCATCTGGAGATGGGAAAATTCCTTAAATTGAATCACAGTAACCTAAAGGAATTAACAAAACACTTTGGATTGCAATATTGGTGACTTCTTTGGGGTATAACAATCTAGGATTAAACATGGACATTTTTATTCATAAAATCGCAACACATTTTTTTTTTCTCCTTATTGAATAAAATTTTAAGTTGTTGCAATTCATTATGTAGTATTTTTTTAAATAAATTTTTTATATATGTTTTTTTTTAAATATTAGCCTGTACTTGAATAGTACAATAGCATACAAAATGTCAACCATGAAAACTTCATTAAATTGACGAAAAACCTAACTGGGGTTTTCTTAATGAATACTGATACAGTTTCCATTTTTTTTTTCATTTGATCTAGGCTTTGCATTTAAAGTATCCATGTGAAGTTTAGAGAAATTTGAATACAAATTGAGGCCATGTATAGATGGACATATAATTTGAGAAATATATATATATAAAAAAATTATGATAATTTAATTACTTTAATATTCTATCATATGATACATTATATTTAACAAAAAAATTGACAATATAAATATGAGACAAATATAAACATAATATAATTATCACATACTAAATGTCTTTGAAGAGTCTTCATAGTTTTCATAAATTTTAGGCAGAATTCACATAAATAAAGTTTAGACAACCTGCAATACAAAAATGAATTATATAAAAATTAATCACATCATAAAAATCATTAATATTATATATATATATATATTTTTTAATTTTAATACTGAACAAGAAAATATAATTGCAAATAGAGCAGATAGCTGAGATATCAAGTTAACAATAACTGAAG
The DNA here is from genome assembly GCA_021605075.1 of Caerostris darwini. Classification (NCBI taxonomy): domain Eukaryota; kingdom Metazoa; phylum Arthropoda; class Arachnida; order Araneae; family Araneidae; genus Caerostris; species Caerostris darwini. The sequence goes on along the minus strand of BPLQ01011923.1, from coordinate 53,649 downwards.
TTCAGCTAAATTATGCAAAATGAAAAAATGTTTAGTATTTGATTATAACTATTTCTGATATTCTTTTAAAAAACAATTATTTTCAAATTTATTTTTTCTGCTTAGTAAAGACTTATATATGTAAAATATTAGAACACAAATTTTTAGAAATAACATAATGACTGTAGTCTGTTAAAAACTCTCAGTGTTGACATAACAGAATTGAATTTTACTTCTTTTAATATTGATTTAATTCTTTACTTTTTAACTCCAGTAATTGCTTTTGAAATGTAATTACTGGAGTTAATGAGCAAAGAATTATGGAGCTCCAAATTTGAAAGCCTTAATGCTCATATGGAAAAATAGGAGAAAATATATGTGATCTTAATTCACAACAAAAATTCTCTGCTTTGAAAGATTCAGAGAAGAAAGATATGGTAATTTTTTATCACTGATTATAGTATTCCTAATTCATATGATCAGTTAAAAAAAAATTAGTATTTGTAGCTCTTTTCCCTTTTGGCACTACATATTCATGTGAACAATCGAGAACAATCTTTTTCAAGCATGTGCTTTATCAAAAGCAAATTGAGAAAAAGTTTTATTGATGAGAATCTAGGTTGAAACTAAAAATAACAATATACAAACTAAACTTATTCTAACTTTATATCTTAGTCAACTAATCACAGAATATATCATTTTATCATAAAAAGATTAAATAACTATTCACTCAAATTTTTAAGATTCATAATTAACAAGGAAAATTTTCCAAGATAGGTTACACTCTTAAAAATTGTCTGCTTAGCTGTTTGTAAAAATAATTTCAACAATGCCTTTAATTAATTGGTAATATTGCTGATTTTATTAACAGATTGTAAAAATTTTAAATTTTATAATGTATATATTTTTAAAAATAACCTAGAAATCGGTGCATGAACCATTAAAAACTTTTAATGTTTTTTCAATTGCCAAAAATTTATAAAATGCTCAATTTTTTTTTAAATTCTTGAAAATATTTCAATAAATGTTTAGAATATTAATAATTTATTACATACATGATATTTAAATTTTTTACTTCCTTAGTTTTGTTTTTACAATAAATTTCAAATTAAACAGCCCATGTTATTCTGCAAAATCTTAATTTAAGCATAAAAAATATAGTTGAAATTTTACATGAAGTATAAGCATTCACATAGTGTAGCTAATGAAATTTATGTACGTGCAACACTCTTCTTAATTGAAGATAAAAAAATTCCATTCACCAAAAGAATTTTTTTTTTGACGACGGATAAAAAAATTTAATGTTTTTTATTAGAATTTACTGCTTTTTATTTATGTTACTGTTCTAAAATTTATCAGCTTCAAAATAATTTTAATTTTCTCTAGTTTGAAATGAAAACTAACAATAAACGAAAAAAATATTTTACCTTAAATATTCTTTAGGATACGGTGAAGAGTAAAGTACAGAAATTTCATACTTTCCAAATTGCAATAAAGTTGGTTTTCTAGATACTGGCATTGTTTCATTTTTAGGTTCATATGCCTGTAAGGGAAATATTTAAATGAATTACAATATATTACAATTAATTACTAAAAATAATCAGGAATTACAATTTTAAATTGTATTTACATGCATATATATATTGCTGATAAATGATATATAAAACTTGCTATATATAAATATATAAGCAAATGCAAGTACAACATAGAATGTAATTTATTACGAAATAATCTCAATATTAATTTTAATATGTCAGTTTAGCATTAAGCAATTCCCATAAAGGAAAGAAAACATTTTCTATTCAGTAATATATTATTCTGATCATTCAATTTATTAAAAAATACATAATAAATTAGCGATACTTGATTTTCATTTATATTTGATAGAGTCATTAATGTTATACTAAAGCATAGATGATAAATTTACCGTAAAATTAAAATTTATGCATTGTAATATAATTTCATTACAATATGATTATTTATAATAAAAGTAAGAAAAAAATTCTTAATGTATGTTATACATCACACAATAAGTTAATTTTAATACAAGTAACTAAAAATATTTGAAAATTTAACTTTCACATTATTAATACAAATATTTCTTAAAACAATATATAATGATGATCTTATTCAGTTAATTTTTTTAATTCATTCTATGAGCAATCAATCAATTTTTAAAAATATTATTACATAAAATACTCAATGATAATACATAATACAACTTACTTCCTTAGCAATTTCTTGAACTTTTTTAAACAAAAGTTCATCATCTTCTGTGATATTTATAGAAGAATTTTCTTCATTTTTAGCACAATCTGAAGAAAATATTTTAATCAGTAAATCTGTCTCTATTCTTTGCTAAAATGTTATATATTCAATCAAAATATGAAATTCAAGTCACTCAAAAAGGGAACTAATTCAAAGATCATAAAATACCATTAATAATAGTTTTGAGATTAATTTATTATTGTTGTGAAGAGTTTACTAATTAATCGAAGTATAGCATAGCTAAAGAAAGCCATCAAACTGTGAGTTTAGTTGTAATGAATAAATGCTATAAGGAAAAAAAAAAATTTCCCATGTAGATTTTGTAAAAAGCCTTTTTAATAAATTAACCAACTTTAGAAAGCGTAAATTCATAGAATTCAATGAGTGCATGCTTCTGGGAAGAGAAATGTTATGATTTTGTATAGTATTTTTTTATGTGAACATATGAAAAATTTTTAAAAAATATTTTTACTAATTAATCGAAGTATATAGCATAGCTAAAGAAAGCCATCAAGCTGTGAGTTTAGTTGTAATGAATAAATGCTATAAGGAAAAAAAAAAAAATTTCCCATGTAGATTTTGTAAAAAGCCTTTTTAATAAATCAACCAACTTTAGAAAGCGTAAATTCATAGAATTCAATGAGTGCATCCTTCTGGCAAGAGAAATGTTACGATTTTGTATAGTATTTTTTTATGTGAACATATGAAAAATTTTTTTTAAATATAATCCTTTACATATAAATACACTTTAATACATAGATCACATATTACTTACCCAATTTTAAGTACACCTGTTTAAAAAATGAAACAAATTTGCTTTAAATATGTTTACATTACAGATTAGAAGATGATCTCCCCTTGTTTTTATAATTTATTAATAACAAATTATTTTCACCTTTTAGTTAACATCTTGAAACTTTTTTTCATGCATACATATTTGCCTTTTCTATAAATACTTACTATTGCGCCAAAAAAGTAAAACCAAATTATTTAAATTTCCCGGGCATATGGAATTTCAATTTTTTCTTTTTTAGGTCGAGATAGTCATAGACGTGTGAAATTTCATGTCAAAATATTCATCAGTTTACGAGTTGAGTTTGAGTTGCGCTTAGCTTTGTGAACCGCTAAAAGTGATTTCAGCAATTTTTGAATTAATTGAACAAAGAACTTGCATTAAATTTTGTTTGCGGAATGAATATTTGTGTGTGGAAACATATAGAATGTTGCAGAAAGCATTCGGTGAGCAAACTATATTAGAAAGAAATATTTACAAGTGATATAAACAATTAAAAGAAGGTAGAGAACACACTGAAGATGAAGCGCATTCTGGTTGACCATCAACCTCAACTGACAAAGCTCACGTCCAAAAAATTAAAGATTTGGTGCTTGCAAACAGTCGATTTACAATCAGAGACCTTCTTGATGATGTTAGAATTTCAAAAGGATCGGTCAATTCAATTTTAAAAGATGTCTTGGACCTCAAACATGTCAAATCTCGATTGGTACTGAAAACAATGAATTTTTTGGAAAAACTGTTGCGTTGAAGTGTGTGAAACAATGCTTTCTGACTATCAGGACAAGTTGAAATGCATCCTAACTGGAGATGAGACTTGGATTTATGCTTACAACCCAGAAACAACCGATCAATCAAGCGAATATCAAAACACAAAAGTGAAGCAGGACTGAAAAGAACACACCGAAGCTGCTCAAAAATCAAGGTCATGTTGACTTTTTTTTCAATTAGCGTGGTGTGGTGCATTATGAATTCCTACATGCATGCCAAACTGTCAACAAGGAATATTATTTGAGTGTTATGAGTCGTTTGCGCCAAGCTACTCAGAAAAAGAGGCCACATTTATGAAAAGACATCTCTTGGTTTTTGCATCACGATAATGCGGTAGCTCACACTGCATTGATTCTTAAGGCTCGTTCCCACCGAGGCGAGAGACGTGAAGATGCAAGAGGCAAGCGACCAAATTTTTTCGACCCCTTCACAGCGAAACGTCAGAAATAGCATTACGCCTAGTGAAAAACCGCTTCGAGTTGAAAGTTGGGCAACTCCAAACGGAGGACTGCAAACCGGTTTCAGGCGACCGCGGTGAGGTCAAATTTTGGTCGCTTGCATCTTGTCGCCTTGGTGAGCACGAGCCTTTAGTGACATTTTTGCCAAAAATGAAGCCCATATCGTTCCACAACCACCGTAACCTGATTTAGCACTGTGATATTTCTGGCTATTCCTTAAACTCAAAAGACCACTCTGAGGACACCATTTTGAGTAAACTGAAGATTGTCGATTGATTCAACGGGAATCGCCATGCCCTTTGAACGCCATCCCTGCCGATGACTTTTTAGCATGAAATTGAGGATTGGAAAAAACGTTGCCATAACTGCATTGTGTCTGGAGGAGATTTCTTTCAAGGCGATAAAATAAATTTGGAAGAATAAATAAAGTTTTTGAAAAAAATAAAAATTGATCTTACTTTTTGGGCACAGTAGCATAAAACATCTTAGTAGATAAAGTAAGCTTTAAATTCAAATTTTTTTCACACTAAATAAAATACTGTTTCAAATGACGTTATATGGAATTACTTAAAAGGTATGATAAACATCAATGCTTTAATTGCATAGAAATTATTAATATTAGAGTTTAATTTATAGTAAGGAAGAATTTCTTTGTAACATTTAGCAGGTCTGTAAATATATTTTATCAAAAGAGGCAATTCAGAAATTTTTTAAGTTTCTTGATATCAAATTATTAATAATAACCAAAAGATTTAGCACAAATGAATTTTTTAAAAATATCATACAGTCAAGGAAATCCTTATTTTGCTAGAAGACAAATAATTTTTTTACCTAGCTATCTTAGAAAGCAAATTTCCCCACAAAACAATCAATGAATATAGTTTAATAAATCCAGGTTCAATACTTATTAAAAAAACACATAAAGGTGTTATGAACAGAAAATAATAAATTCAAAATAACTACTAATTTAGAACTGAATAAAATATCAATTGCTTTTCCCCATCTATAATCCATGAATAATATGTTAAACATTTTTAGAATTTCTTGGGGTGAATTATAGGTTGTTTTATACAAATAGCCCCACCCCCCATGAAGTACAGATAAAAATTAATTACTAGAAAAGCGCTGCCTAAGAATGCCTTTATTTCCAAAGATAAACAATGGAGCTTCAGTGAGTAAGAGCTATCAGCAGATTTTTAAAAAATAAAGTGAGAAGTTTACAGAATGTATGATTATAATAAAACACATTTATAATAAATATAATCCATTTTTTTAAACCTTTCAATTCTGAAGAAAGTTTAATTTTTTTTTAAATTAAATTTTTTTTTAATGTTTCTAAAGGCTTATATCTTCTTTCAGAAATCAATTTTCACATACATTGTAAATCATCAAATTACATCATATTATTATAGGCAAGAAATCATGGCAGTCCTTATAAGGAAAAGTAAAGCAACATAAAAATTTTTTTGAGTCAAACATAATAGTAAATTATTAAAAGAATTAAAAAATATTACACACTACATACAAAATAAGTGAGCAAATATATTTTATTTTAACTACCTTCTATTTCTGCTTTAGAGACACTTGATGATTGGTCATCATCTGTTTCTACAGCAGGGGAACCAAAGATTCTATTTTCAGGCACTGATGAGAATAGCTGCGAATAGTTCAAGGTATCACTATGAGCAAATGTAGAAATGGGTCCTTCCATTTTAAAAGGTTCCTGTTTTTTTATGCTTGTTGCACAATCATTGGACATAAATGACGAAGATGCTTCTGATTCAATATTTGTTTCTTTATCATCATCTTCTTTAACAAATGCATCACTGGTACTATTTCTATCACAAAACACTGAAGTATTAAAATCTTTATTGACACAGGTACTACTAGGTTTTTTACAAGGTCTCTTTGCAGACGACACACTATTTACAGAGGTTTTTGATCCTCGCTTGCGAGAATCTGTTGAAGCTGTGTAGAGATGTGACAAACCATCAAACAGATTTTTTAACTGACCACTGCTGCTGGGTTTGACTGACTGGAGCAAATTTAAAGATGTGGATGCTGAGCTTACATTCAGACTGGACGGGGAACTATTATTTGCAGAAGGTTGAGTGGACAAATCACGGTTTATTTGAAGTTTGCTTTCAGTCAATAAATCAGAATGCTTCGTGCGATTTGTAAATGTTTGATCACAAAGCCTAGTCCCTGAGAAGCTGCTAGCAGCCGGTTGAGGCCCTTGAATGTCTTCATCCAGAGCAAAAGAATCTCCGAGAGATGAAATTGCCACACGAGATTTCCTTTTATTAGTTGGAGTAAAAAATCTTGAAAGTCCATCCACTAGTCCCTTGGGTTTTGGACGAAAAAACCCTAAACTCTGTGAAGGGAAAGGTTGTATTTGAAAATGATTTGTTTTCACAAAAGTTTCATTAGATGATTTGTCAAGATCTTTCAAACAATTAGAGAATGGTTCAGGTTTTGTGCTTTCCAATGCAGCAAGAAATGGATTCACTTTCTCTGAGTCAGACTCAAGTTTATCCATGAAAGCCTGCCGCCGAAACCACTGCTTCTTCAGCGGAATTTGAAAAGATGGCCACCTTAAAAAGTAATGCATCTTAGTATTAATATTACCCTAAAATTTTAAAGAAAATATTAAAGTGAGATATATTTTTAGAATTACGCAAACTTTTAAAAAAATAAAAAGTACAAAAACAGGAAAAGTATAATTTGAAATATATATTTTATTATTATATAAATAAAAGTTTTTATTACCTCAATATTCTTAAGAATTTAAAATCTGCTTAGTAAAAAACAGATAATCTTTCTTAAATAAAAAAATTCAAAATTACAGCTTACGTTTTAGTTGAACAGAAAGCTGAGGAGCTTCCTGAAGTAGAAGCTACTTCTTTTTTCTCTGGTTGTTTGTTTGCCTCAGCAGATACAGAACTTTTATTGCTTTTAAACCTCATTGTTTGACCGTTTGTGCAATTACAACACGACCAAGAATCTAAAATGCAAAATTCAGTGAAGTTGAAGTACACTAATAACTATTTCAGATGAAAGCAACCAAAATTTATTTAGTTTAACTTTTCACAACATTATTAACAATATAGACAGAAAAAAGATTATTTTACATCAAGCTTTTAATGTGTTATTATATTAAAAAAAAATAATGTCTTGCAAATATTTTAAATAAAATTCTTATTTCATCACATCACTCAATAATCCATTAAATTGTAATTCTATAACTGTTAAACTTAAGATTGTTCATTATAATCAAAACATTAAAAATCAAGCATAACAATTTTACAATTGCTATATCCCTGCTAAGTTTTTAGACATAAATTATATTTTTAAATTATAACATTAAATCAACTATAATGGATGCAAATTCCAAAGGAAATAATTGGCCTTTTTTTTTATTAAATAACTAAATTCAATAAAAGATAAATATAAATTTATAAACTTAAAATCTATTATTGTTAGTAAATACATAATGTTAAAAAAGGAAATAAAAAAAAAGTAAAAATATCAAGGAAAATACAAGTGGAAAAACTGATTTTTTTTTATACTGTACAAATTATGATCAACATAAAGCCTTTAAAAATATTCATTAGCGAAAAAAAAAAATTAATAGCTATTCAAATTTAATAACAGAAAAATAAATTGAATATAAAAAGAGCACTTATGAAATAGTTTTAAAATAAAAATCAGCAATTTGCAATTGGGACAGTTAAAAAAACTGGTTTCCGAAATAATTATTATTAGAAACTAATTTTTATGAGACAATCTTAATCTTTTTTTTTTCTCATGGAATAAAGGCATTAAATATCACATATTTTTCTGATTATATGATGAAAAAGATAAAATGCAATGAATAAAACAAGTAAAATTTAAAAATATTTTTCATAACCCAAGATTTCATAACAACCGAGAGTAATTTATTATTATTATTTATTTCATTTAGCTAACAATTTGCAGAATAGCTAACCAATAATTTTTTTCCCTCAATTATATTTGATGAAATTCAGGTACTTAAATTTATTAAATATTCAGGTATTAACCACTTGTTAGCAACTGATCACGCATGGTTATAGCAAGGTCATTTTTGATATTTACTAATGACATGCATTTTAATACTAAGTATTGAAATTTCTTATAACATGCACATATATCTTAATTATTCTTTATCAATTTTAAAATTAGAATATATATATATATATATGCACACAAACAGAGAGTGTAGCAAGCTTTATCATTAGTGTCGAACTCTTAAAGAAAAATGTTTTTATTATTTAATGGAGAGCGCATGTCATGAAAACTAAATTATCATCACTATCAGAAGTTTCAAAAAAGATTTGAACTTGAAACTAAAAACCTACCATGATAGAAATAGAAAGGCATTTAAAACATTCATATTGAGAAAAATACAAATTTATTGTCAGGATTTAGAATCGTTTTAAAAATGAAAGTGTGTAAATTGTTTTAGCAGCTTTGAATACATATATTGCAATAAAAATTCAATTTGATATTTATGTTTTTTTAAGTATAACACATAGAAGTGGTGAAGAAATGTTCAGACTTCTATTTCTGAAAAGAAAAATTTTATAACTTCCAAAAGGCAAAATATCAAACTTCAATTTTATTGGGTAAATCTTATTCTACCATATAGTCAATGATTAAAAGATTTAGTTCTTTTTCAATGTTACTTCACTAATTTATTAATGCCATTTAACTAAGCAATCAGCAATCAACCTCCTGAACTCTTATGACTCATTTATCAATTGAAAAAAATTTGAGGATTAGAACTACTAAAATTCTAATTCAAATTCAAAAGATTGAAGTATCAGTAAGTACAGTATGAAATGCATGCAGAGCAACTAGTTTTTATTGCTGAGTTGCTAGAAGAAAACACTTTGTGACCAAAAAGAATCAGCAACTAAACTAACCTTTTTTGAAGGGGGGGTCTATACCATTATCAAATTTTGGAAACTTATCTTCTCACATGAGAGCTAATTCAATATTTTTGGATTTGAAGGAGAAAAGTGCGGAGAAAAGCAAACATAGAAATGCATTAAAAGAATCTTCTTCAAATAGTGAAATATTTAAGAAATTCAGTACTTTTTTTAAGATTATACGAGTGTCTCTGGTGTAATAAATTTGGTCATTATTGATGCTATTATGAAACATAATATACACACTGATATATTTATGAATAATTTACAATCAAGTACTGCAAAAATAACACTTAATCATAAATATGTTTTTATACATGATTCTAAACATATAATAATAAACACTGGGCTTCGGATGTTATACTGCATGCCAAAAGTTTTTCAATATCTTCCATCACCAGATATCAACTTCATCGTGCATTTGTGGGATGTTTTAGATAATAAAGATTAAGGTTCATTTCTAGCAAATGGAATTTAAAAATTACTCAAGAATGAATTTCTATTTTAATTTAATTACTTCAAAACTAGTTGAATCCATGTTATGAAGACAGCAAGCTATTATAAAAGAATAAAGATATCCAACTTAACATAACTGTCTTAATCATAAATTATTTGTAACAAAATGTACAAATTATTTTGACCATGACATTTTTAGATAAATAGACAATTCGATTTTTTTTTTGCTTCTAAACATGCGAATGATTTGTTTTATTTAAAATAAAATGTACAATATCAAATAAATGTTTAATTATTTAATAGTTAATTTTGATTAAATAGTCAGATTGAAATTTTAGGCACTTTTTAAATACAAATATTTTCTACACTTCCTGTATAAACATATATAAAAGTCAAACCATTACATAACATACATTCACTTCTTTTAGATTTTATGAAAGGTCTTTCCATCTTTGAGAGAAAAATTTTTTTAAGGCCTTTTATTTAAAAAATGTTTGTAAAACACATTTTTACAAATAAAAATTTTCTAAAAAGTCAGGGAAAAGAAAAACAATTTTTAATTCACAAGCACACTGACAGAGACACAACTATCCCTGTTCTATATTTTTAGTAGACTAATCAACATATAACAGTTTAGGGAAAAAAAAAAAAAAAAAAAAAAATCATATACTTAAAATACATATATATGAATTAAATGTTTGCCAGTTTTTTAAAATATGTAAAAATATCCATTGGAATAAAAATACTCAAAATGAATTAAGCATTTCACAATGCAAGGAATATATTTGAGGATTAAATGATCTGTGATTATTTTAAAATTATATATTTTTAACGATTTACTTAATGATAATTTTAAAGTACAAAAATTTAATTTTTTTATACATACATGTATCCAATTTTGTACAAGGGAGGTCTGAACAACCCATGTGAACAGAAGGTTTGCATTGATTGCAAACTAATGAATCCTTCTAAAAAATAAACATGACTTCCATAAAACTTATATCAAATTGAAAGGCAGTAAAAGTAATATATGCAGCAAAAGATCATTATAAAATTTCTACAAATTTCAGTGATTTTTTTTTTCTTTTTTTACTGACTGGAATGAGAATTAACAATAGCTAAAATACAACAAATTATCTGGCAATGCAATATATTTTTATAATATTTATAATAATATTTCATGATAGCTATATAAGAAAGAGAATCAATTTTTACGAACACTACAGTTCTATTTATATTTAATTTTTAAGTTTTACAATGAAAAAAAGATACAAAGGAAATTAAATTGAATATACAAAGGAATTTCTTTATTGAAATAGTTATTAATGTTAATTACAATGTCATATTTAAATATTATACTAATTTTCTTAAAACAACTGCTATAAATAATCTCCAAATTTAAATTATTTATAGTAAAAGTCAATACTAATCTAAATGTTGTAAATTTGATCAATATCAGAGAAAAGAAGTAAATAAACAGCAAATACATTAGAGAAATTAAAAATATTTAATAAGAGCATAATTACAATTTGGTCCCAGCAGCCATGTCTTTAACACACTGATGCTATATTTGGGAAGGATTCATTTCTTGATAGTATCCCTCTAAACTGTCGCAAAACTGCATTTATAAAATAAGAGAAACTGTAAAGAACAATAAGCAGGAATTAGAAAAATTTAAAAAATATAATACATTAAAATATCCAAGGATTTATATATCAATTACATAATTTGGCCAAATTTAATATGTTGGGCTTTACACATTATTTAAAAAAATATCTCAGTATTTTTGAAGGCATCACAATCATTTCTTATTCATCAGCAAAAGAGTTTTGATGTTTTTTCATGAATAATATCAAAATATAATAATTTAATTTTAACATAAAAAACATTTTAGAATTAAAATATTTAGAAAAACATTACTTAATGAGCATTACTAATATATATGGAGGAATTTAAGTGAAATTAAATTTTAATTTAAATACATAAAATATTAAAATTAATTCAAGAGGTGATTGAAAAATCACAGGAATTTTTTAAAATTAAGAAATAAAGAAAATCATATTTTATAAATGAAAAGACATATTCAGAATGCAAGAAACCCATTATAGTATCAAAATATATTAGACATATGAACAAATCCTTTACCTTAGTTCAAAAATTTACACAAAAAAAAAAAAAAAAAAAAAGAAAGAAAGGGGGAAAAAAAAAAAAGATGTGACCACTTCCAGAAATAAATACTAAAAAAAAAAAAAGTCCAAGAGAATTTTTTTCTCGTTTCTTTCCAGGAGAGATTATTTAGAGACACATTCTCCCAAGTCTCTAGCACCCAAGCATGGACACATGCCAATAACAGCAACACTGTCTATTCCCCTCAGTTTTAAATACACACATATAACGGACAGTCAAATAAAAAAATGTTTCCCAGAATCGCTAGCGCTAGCCTTATGGAAGAAAGAAAAGGTGCCTAAAATAGTTTAGAATACTTTGCATAACAATTTAGTACATTTACATATGGCAAGATCGTTTGGCTAAATTATTTTTAGTAACACGTTAAACTTCGTTAGCACGTCATACGTAGGATTACCACTCAAACATGGAGCGTTATGTGGTGGTACGTATGCAACATTTGGCACAACTGCAAAATTTTAATGTTTATAATTATGCATTCTGAAACTAAGTAAATTCATTCAGTTATTGATGATAATTAAAGTTTTTAAAAGTAATTTGTTTAAAGAATGATAAAATAATAATAGAAAAAAAATACATCTAGATATAAAAATCAATATTTTAAATGTGTAAAATGCATCAAATAACAAATATACGATTGAAAATAAAGTGGTATTGCTACAAGCAATAACTATCTCATAATAATATTTTTATATGGTTATGCAAGTTTATGTGTCACAATCTTATTTTTCTGAACCAAATGTTATTTAAATTTATTTTGAATACAAATACAAAAATGAATTAAAGGAATAAAATAAAATATTTACACCTTTTATAACTTATTTTAATGTGTACTTTATCAAACTGTAGCATTAGCATGTATTTTAGTTTGGGCTTTTCCAGTATTTACTGCAACTTATGGATGAAAAAGTATGAGACAGAAAGAGACCCATATTTCTGTCATTTTATTATATATTGATATATAATAAAGTAAAAAAAGAAAATTGTACAACAAACATTTACCAACTAATAAAACATACAATTGATTCTTGAATACAATTCAATTCTCTACAAATATACCAGTAATGAGAAATAAATTTATTATTATTTTTAGTATTAATATAAAAGAAGTTAATCTATGTAAAATTAAGCACTGATTAATAATTTCAATTTTCAAGATCTCTTTAAAAATATTAAAAATTAATGATTTCTATAATTTATGTATTGTCACAGAATAATGGTATTTAAAATACTTCAATAAATTGTACTAACAATATATATATTATATTAATATTAAATTACAAAAATCAAGCATGTGGAAAAATAAAATATTGTTGTAATTAGAATATATATAGATGAGACATTAATAAATGACAATTATTTAAACTAATCACACAAATAAATTAATTTCACCATTTAGAATGGCCATAATCTAAATATAGATGTTAAATATTAAAACTGGTTCAGTGACTAAAACATGGCAATAATTGCAAAAGAATAGAATGTATAAAAGAAAATTTATATTAAGTGAACTGTGTAAAATTGCTTTTCTGTAAGCAACTCAATTGCAAAAAAAAAAAAGCCTAACTTCCTTATAGAGTTAGAGTGATCTAATTTAATTAAAATAATAAGGATGCTATATGATGTATTTATAGTTGAGTTTACGGAATAGTTTGATAGGCTTTAAAGGTATTATACATTGAATGGATTATACTTAAAACATGGAAACTAGAAAAAATATTTAATCTGCAGGTCTACTATAATGAGGAGATTGCTGAAATATATGTTTTGTTAAATAATAAACGTAAAGATTTGAATTTCAAGACAAAATTTCCCATGAATTATAATGGCAAGATTTATCAAAATCATGATTTGAGAGCTAGATATGTAATAATTAATTGATTTAATATGTTTAATAGGCATTGAAATCTACCACATTTTAGAATTTTTAGCAGGTTAACTATTTGAAATGAAAAAGTCATTATTGATAAAAATACAAATGTAATTTGATCTACAAGATATTATTTATAAAATTTTAGTTTGTTAGATGGCATATAATGATTTGCTTAATTTTTACTGCCACTAAAAAAAAAAAAAATAAATAAAAAAAAAAAAAAAAAATTTCATCTAAATAATGTGTTTAATGACAATAGTAATACTTAACGAAAATTAGAAAATAATTGTGGCTTAGAACAATATATTAGGATTTAATGGAGGAAAAACAATTATTCCTTTAACTAAAATTAGCTGACATGTTAAAAATTATTCACCAAAAAATATTACAAGAAAGATAATTTGAGAATTAAAAAATTATGAAAATAAAAATAAAGACATACACAAAATTAAGATTTATCTTAAACAATAAGTATTCAAATATAAGTAAAAATTTCGTGAATAACGTAGTCTGTATTAACTATGTAAACAAAAAAAAAAAAAAAAAAAAAAAAAAAGTGAAGGGAAAGGAAGGGTGATACATATCTAAATTTATAAAAATGTCAAAGATGTAGAGACTTTTCCAGTTTGCACAACTAAACAACTAAGGAACTACATTTCAAAACAAACTGAATAATGAACAATAACTAGTATCTAATTTAAATTGAGGGCAAGCATTCTAATAATTTTTAAAAAAAAAATAAGCACAAATTCAAACAAAAACGATAAGAAGCATAATAAATGTTTCATAAAAGTTTACTTTTTTCTAAAATAATGCAGACATAACAATCGGTTTTGAAAGTTATATAATATTTAATGAAAAGAAATCGTTGTAAGCCTTAAAGGGATGATTTTAAAATGCATATAACAAAAACAAACCAAACTACAAATTGATTTCAGTTCAACAAATAACTATTGTATTAAAGTTACTCACTGTACTTTAGTTTCCATTTTATTACAAAAAAATTGTTTATTTGGAAGTAGAATGAATTTAATCCATATTATAACTAGTATACAGAGCGCGTAAAATTTAAGATTTCACCACACAAAAACAACAAATTCAAATTTCTCAAATCATTGAATCAAGTGCTTTTAGTACTTTCTTTATAGCATACTATCACAAATAATCAAAATAACTGAATTATGGCCACAAGATACGACTTCACAGTTACAGTAGTTAATTTTTGTTTACTGTAATATAATAACTCATAATAAATATGGCTGAACAGCAGACAACTGTAGAGCTTTTACGCGTATGCATTGTTTCACTTCACTTCAATGAGTAAATGTCAAGAGACAATTAACTGTTATCACTTTATTGAAACAATAGTAATTTGGCACATATTTTTGTGTATTTTTTTTATAACTAATTAAGATTAAAAACATCTGTTATTTGAATGTAGATCCAAATTTTTGAATAAGTGATAAAAAAAAGGAAATTTCATTTATTTGAATACACAAAATGTAAGAGTATGCTTTATATTTTGTCAAAGATATTGATTTTCAAAGGCAATTTATAATTGTTTTCAAATAATTGGTGAAAAAATGAAAAAAATAGTAATAAATCTCTATTCATGTATTTAATTTATAAAATTTGATAGTTGCATTTAAAGTTCGTAGCCATAAATAAACTAGTAATCAAGTAATTGATAAATGAATTTATAAATAAAAGATTTTTAATAAAATCTTTAAAAATAAAGTAGATACACCAGAGTCATACAATTAAAAAAAAAACTGCAGACCAATGTTAAAGTAATTAACAAAATGCATTGTAAATTTTTATTCCAAATGGGTAAATGAGAAGCTTTATAAAAATTTTCCATCTGACCCGTATAAATTAATTTACTTTTTTTAAAAATAATAGTATCATGAAGTCAATCGTTGGCAATGGAAGAATTGATCCAGAATTATATAATTTTTTTTGGTTTACAATGAATCATTATTTACAGCAATCGAAAACCTTTAAAATGAAAGATGAACATTAACTCAAGTTACATATTTTTTCCATAGTTTAAATAAATCGAATGTTTTATAATTCATATGTAACAATGCAGTATTATCGTTATATAAAATTCCCCACATCATGCTTTATTAATTACTCATTTTTCATCAATTTTTAGTATCAATTTTATGATAAATGCTTTTTTTTTTGTTTATATAGTTTTAGTGGATACCAACTGTATTTTAACTAAAATTTTAGTTCATATTTTAACTTTAAAATTATATAATTTTAAAATTTCTTCTAACTTTAAAATTAAAATTATATTATTAGAATTATTGTCTAATCTTTCACTAATTCTATTTTATTTCAATTCCTTCTATATATATCTTGTTCAAATTTTCAGTCGTTCATAAAATACTTTTTATTCATCCACTCAGGTTCAAACACATTTTTTTTGAACTTGTAGTGGATGACACTTGATGTTAATACAGTTTTTCAAACATTAATTCAGTAATTAAATTTAATTAATTAATTTAAATTTTTTTTAGATTTAAGTTGCATATATCTACCAATAGATGGCGCCAGATAAACTTAAAAAAAAATACGAATGAAAATTATTTATAAAGGACTTTCTGCAATAGAATGAAAAAAAAATAGGAATTGACTTTTATATTACTTGTTTTTTATCTATTGAGTACCAAAAAATTCTTGATAACTACTTTTAGTTAAACAACAGCTGTGATTTTTCGTAACAAAAATTTCGTCTCTGATCTTTTAATGAATGTGTTGAAAGAACATTATTAAAATTTTATTATTTCAGTATGGTTTAATTTAGGACATCAACCGATGTAGTCTTGTCTGTAGTCGATTGTCAGGTGAATTGAATAAATACAAGTGTTTCAAGTTTCCAAAAAGAATTTAATCAAAGTAAAGGATGATGTCACTCCAACTCAAACATCTGGCAGCAATGGATAATGCCTATCAATCTCTTGAGTTGCTGTATAGTTATTCAAAATGTTCAATTTTGTTCGAATATGCTAAGCGTCTTTATCATTCGATCAAAGCGAGACTAAAGTTATGCTAATAAAATGCCATTGGTGGCATTGATTATTATTAAAGTAACTATTAATATAACTATTGGGTTGTCAAGTAAATAATTTTGATTTTTACCATTTAATTACTTGGTATACCAAGTACTGACCTTGGTATCGACCTGAAGAGAATAAGCTGTCTACTCCAATTGAGAAAAGGAAGAAGTAATTGTTAAATTTTGCCATACACTCGATACTCGACGATAGATGGCGGTAGGAGTAAAGCGAAGTTTAATGCCCGTTTAATTGAACTTTTCGGAAAGGAAAGAATTGATATTAACAATTGATTTTAGCGTTGGTTAAATTCAGCGATTTTGAGAGAAAAAGGTTAATCTTAGCGTATCACCCAGAGTTGCATAAAATTTAACACGTGGCTGCGTTATTTCATAACTGTAAATTTAATGACTAAATAATAAACCAATTTGATGACGCTTAAATCATTCATTTTTTCAACTCCATTTATATTCAATATTTAACTGCATAATTATTATTTATTTATCGTTTGAGTTTTTTGTATTTTATTTTTTTTAATTGCTTTTGTATGATGAAATTACGAATACATTTTAGATTAATATTTTGCAAGTGAGATTATTAGTTGGGTATGTTGTGAAGAATATAAGAAATTGTTGTAGAAAGTAGCAAAACGATTTACTCATGATACAGTGAAGACGGAAGTGAAGTGGCGATGATTCAGTTCTTGAAAAAATTTTAAAAGCTGGAAAAGTTTTCAGAAGTGAGGCATAGCAGTAAGAGATTAAAAAAAAAATACTGAAGGGGTTGTAACCGGAATAGGAAAAGTAACTGCTGTTAGAAATGATAACTTTAATAGTGCCGGATTGGTGCTCGAACCCACAACCTGGTTACAAGTTCGAAGTTCCGTCTACTGGCCAGTTAATCTAGTGGAGTTGCAAATCATGCAAAACCGTTCTTGAGCGTTTGGCGTTGGAAGGAAGAGTAAAATCATAGAGCGGCAAGTTCTGGATTTCAGAATTAAGAATATAATTGAAATTATTATAGAAGTTATTTGCAAGTTTGAGAACGAAATTTTGAATATTTGGGAAGCAAAGAGAGTAACGAATGTCATTATTTCTAAAGAATCAACGAGAAATGGTAATCATACATAGAATTTTCTTTTCAAGGCATTGAATTAAATTAATGTGGCACTTTGCAGCAGAACCCTAAACTATACTAGCATAAATTTTAATGGGACGCATATAATTAACATAGATATTTTATTTATTTTGAGAGAGAAAAGAATATCTATTGATAAAAGGATATACCATGCGGAGACAGATGTTATATTTATATTTAATGTGAGGAATAAGTTAGCATTTTATCTAGGGTAACTCCTAGATATTTGGCTTAAGAAGACCATTGGATGGATAGGTTAAACACAGAAATTGCAAGAGATTGAAGATACCTTCATGAACAGCATAGCTTCAGTTTTGTCAACATAAATTTCAAATTTCCCTCTGATTAGCCAAGCTTCAAAATTTGAGGAGTAATTCTGAAAGATATTTTTTTTTTAAAGATTCATATATTGTATTTTATTATTCATAGTATAGAGATGGTTGAAACCGCAGTATCGTCTGCATAAAGGCTGAGGTGAATTTGTCTAAAATGCAGAATATCTTTGATGTACATGTTAAAAGAAAAAGATTGTTCTAATCGTGTAAAGATACGATAGTATGTGATAATATTATATAATATATAAAAATTTTCTTGTATAATACATGTAATAAACTGCATAAGAAATTTCTCATCTAAAATTACTTTAGTTTAAGAACTGGGTAATAATAATAATTTAACACAATATTAATATTAATAGTGTTTAATTAGTAAAACTACTTTAGATTTTGACGTGTAGTGTTTTTAAAATGATCTTTTTTACGGTTACAACAAAATTTAAAAGGCATATATGATTACATGTTCAATATTCTGATATTAGATAATTTATTTGTTTTTGTTATAACAATAAATTAATTGAATTATTTTTTCATTTAAAGAACCTTCGAGGAATGTGGAGGCTTGAATATTAATAACAATAGAAGGTAATGTAAATAGCAAAACATATTTTTGCTTTTGAAATTATACCAATTTTAGCGTTTTTCTTCACTTTGGTGGACCCCATAACTGACTTTGTATCACGAAAAAATAATATTTTGCATCTCCTCGATTGTGGTAGCAGCTAAAAGCAAAATTTAGGGGGACTTTGAATTTTTTTTATTTAACTGAACGTTGGAGGGCCTCATGTCCCATTTATGTATTTTATTTATTAACAATGTTAGGAACGTTTGCTTAATAAGAAATTTTAACTTGCTGCACATAAAAATTTATGTACATAGAATATATAACTAAAACTTTTAACGAATTTCTTCTGATAGAGCTCCCAATGAAAATATTCTCTATTCAATTCAAAATTACGGTCAGTTGAATTTTTACGTACATAATATAATCTATACAAATCAAACTTAAGGGGCATTAAAATTAAGAGTAAATTTATATTAGTGTCAATATCGGTTTTTCATCTCTATTAGAGAGACTCGAGATAGATATTCTCAAGGACTTGATCAGCAACAGCAAGGGCCTGGAGGTTAGTGTCAGTCTGTAAGGCTGGAACATATAATTTTCTTGTAGAAAGTCTCTCTTCTTTTCTTGTAGAAAGTTTTTGTGCGTCTTGTTTTTTTTCTTCCAAATGAGTAGAAGAATAAGACATATTATTAAGAATAATCAGTCATCTGAGTGTACACAATGCCCTCTAATGGACTAAAGAAATCGCGTCATTCCAAATCTAAAACAAAAGTGATGTTCATTGCGTTTCTCGACAACAACGGTATGGTGCATCATGAATTTTTACCAGCTTGACAAACTGTTAACGGCCTTTTGTTTGAACGTGCAAGTTTTGAAAAGACGGAGGCAATCCGAAAAAAAAAAAAAAACCAGTTCCTCCAAATGGCAAGGAGGATGGTCACTGCCTCAGGACAATGTTCCCACTCACACATCGATAATTATGCAGGGCTCGTAGAGAAGAATATTCCACTCTTCCAGTAGTCTCCATACTCACAAGAGTTAGTCCCATCGGATTTCTGGTTCATCCTCAAGATCAAAATGAGTTTCAAAGGTAACCACTTTGACACTGCAGAAATCAAAACCAGCGTGACGGCTAATCTTGAAAAGATATCACAACAAGATTTTCATCGTTGTTTTCAGCAATGGTAGGAGAGATGGTGCAAATGTGTGTTTTCTGAAGTAGCCTACTTTGAAGGCGATTAAGTAAATGTGTACATTATTGTGGTAATAAAGAGTTCGCGAACTTCTGACATTCTTGAGTTTCTTTATTTCATGAGACAATATCTCGAAGTATATATAGTATATAGAACTGCTATCTTCTAGTGGTTCACAACTTGCATTATGACTATGCATTGTACACCTAAAATTGCTTGTCTAGATATGTTCAGATACTCCAGAAATTTTTCATATGAGTTCTGAATCATTCTATATTTCATTTACTTGTTTCTCGCAAAGAGTAGTTTGATTAGTTTCAATTAATTTTTGTTCAATAAAGTAAAAAGCAAATTTATTAAATTACATTCTTTTATAGATTTGACACGTAGTATTAGTTTTATATTTTCCTTGTGCTGATTGCAATAAATTTTTTCCAACAATTTCATGGCTGTCTGCTTGAAAATTATGTCGTTTCGGAAGTATTTTTTATGTCAATGTGTTAAAAAAGATAAAAGATAGACAGTCGCCCTCTACTGTCATAAAAAGATACGCAGTCGCCCTTTACTATAGGGCGATGATTTAAATTTATCTTAATTTGTGATAATGATGCCTTCGATGACAATATGCGATAACTTGATTATCTGAAACATACGTTTACATCTGAATGTCATTCAATTCCCCTAGCTCAGTTATTCCTTATTATCATTGAAACTTTTCACTGTTACAGAACGTCGAAATCACAGGTAAAGATATTTTGGTTTTTTGTAATTATTTACTTTTTAGGACATTATTCATGTGATGAATTTTTTTTTTGTCATTAAAGTAATTTTTCATTTTATACTTTTTGGTAAAATTATTTGTAAAAGATACATCTTAAAATTTAAGGCTTCCAAACATTTTTGATTTAAATTGCTGAATTTATTTTTAATAGATATTTAGGTTAAGATATTAATTAAATTTAATTATTACTAAATAAATAAAAATTTTGCAAACGGACCAGAAAATGTTTTTAGTCTGTAAATTACTATACAAATATTAGTAAGTTAAAATAGTTAATTAAATATTAGTAATATATAAATAAATATGACTGTTGAAAATAAAAGTTTGGATTTAAAATAAAATCTGTGTATGATGGGTATAGTTATTCTATAACAATATGTGTTATTTCATAATGTTACCTTTAATTTTTCAATTGATTATTATTACTATATGACTATTTCCTTTTTTTAATGATGTTGCAGCTAGATTTTTCATGGAAAGTGTTTATAAAGTAGTTATTTCGATGGCTCAAATTCTGTTCTTATTTGTATATCAAATTATAATAATATAGATTCAAATATTAATCTAACATATTTGTACAAAAGCTTTGTCGTGAGGAAAATTCCCCTTGTAGCAATGTTAATTTTTCCTGTCCAAATGATTTATTTTAATCAATTACTCTGCTGGAATATTTAAATAAAGTAATAATACGTGTTGTGATATATGTTGAAATTTACTCCAAATATCAATTAATATATTGCGTGTTTGTTTTATTTATAGTAATATTATTAGAGGCTTTAAAAATTATTTATTGCAATTTAAGTTATATAAGGACAAGCATCAAAGTTAATAACAAAAAATGAAAGGTGTTATATTAAAACACACCAGAAAGTTCTTAACCATTACTGAAGATATCTAGCCGTTCTATTTATAGAGGGCGCTGCTGATGCGTTTCAATAACTGTTGTCACATATACGAGAGATTGTAGTTGCAAGAAGGGGGGATTATAGTTGCCCCTGCTGTAATAATCCCCCCCCCCCTTCTTGCTCCATTTATGTCTCGGCAAAGAAGTCAAAATGAAAGATATTGCAGTAGCAGTTTTAGCTTTTGGCTTTTTTGATGTTTGGGCAAGGAGACATGTTTTCGATGCAATTTTCGAAGTTTACTGAAGTACTTAGTCTGTGTGTGTCCTCACAAAAGGTTTTGGTGGATGGCCTCTCTTTCCGAGAGGGAGAACTGGTAAAGATTCAAGGATGATTTCAAACTGCTGTGAGTAGACAGGAGATCTCAGCAAACCAGGGTTTTTTTTTAATTTGTAGCTTTGTAGCGAGTGCACTCAGGACATTTTTTAGATAAAGATATATTTCTTTACGCCAGCCCAATATTAGCATCCAACGATTTTCTGGAATATGCCCTCTTCTCTATAATGCCAAGCCATAGGACCATTATAATACTTTTGCATGATGGATAAACACTCAGCAGTCTGGATGACCAGTTGGACTTCTTTCGAGTCAGCATCTGGTACATAACGGTATAGCACTGCATGATTTAAGACAAAACCTCTTCTGTCCAGTTGGTATAGTTTTCAGTTTTTTGAGCAGATTCAAAACTTCTGATGGTCTTTTCCCCATTTTTAATCTTTAAGCTGGGATTCCTGAGTCTTTTGAAGTCCTGTTGGCATACCAGCTACAACTCTGTTAAACACTTCACAAGTGGAAACCTCTTCTTCACATATGAGAGAGCATGTCAGCAATGATGTTGGCTTTACCAGTTATGTATTGTACTTTCAGGCTGAAAGATTGTAATTCCAGTGCCCATCTTGCAAGTCGTTCGGTCAGAACTTGAGGTTGAGAAACTATTTTATAAGTTGGTGGTAAGAGAAGTTACAGAGGTTTCAAATGTGTTCATGAACAGTGGTGTTTGCGTTTAACGTATAGAAAAATTGTAAAATTGTAACATTACTTTTTAAAATGCAATATTTTTAAAAAATTCTGTTATTGTTTGAGTGTGTACACACATATTTTAATTTCTTTTTATAGGTTGAAAATGGATGCTCAAAGAAAAACTGGCCAAATGCTTAAAAAAATGGCATTAAAATTTGAAGATAGGCTAAAGAAACGGGTAAGTTAATTAATATAAAATAACAGCTTTTTATAATATTTACATATATATTATCTCACAGAAAACTCATTTTTATGTACTACTACTTTTTTGATCCGGTTTTTTTTATTGTTTTTTTTTTAAATAGAGCGCCATCTACAGACAAATTTGAAATTAAATTCTTTTTTTATTTCTTAAGTTCAACTTTTCATTATGCCTAGCACTCTCGTATGTCATTTATTTGATTTTACATTAAATTTAAAAATCAATCAAGGTCTTTTTGCTATTTTGTATATTCATTTGGTTTTCATGTTTTTTTCCGCATGATTATTTTTTTTATTTTAAAGACTTCAGATAATTTTGGTTAATACAAAAATTAACTTGGATGTTAGAAAATATAATATTTAAAAATATTTTTTTTGTTTAGATTTCTTTTTAAAAAGCTAAGGGATAAATGTTTTGTCCTTATATTCTAGATTTTTGATTAATTTTTGTCAAAAATGTGATTATTTATAAGGTATATAATATTTTTAAAATTGATGCTTAAAGAAGAAGAAAATTATTACGATATTAGTTTTTTAATCTATTTTCTTTCAATTACTGTGTTGACTGTACTGAACGGTTTTATGTGATTACGTTTTAATGTTGATTAAAAGTTAAAATCTTTGGAAAAAAGTATTAAACCATGCGAAAAATCAGAGTTACATGTTATTTTATGAAAAATCTTATCTTAAATTTAGATTTTTGTTAAGTTCTTCGCGTTGTATTAGTTAGTGACTTCCACATGGGACTAATATAAATTTATGATATAAAGAAGATTTAGTTTTCACTTTTGAAGATTTAATTACTGTACTTCTAAGCATGCTTATTTACATTGTTCCGTTTTTTTTTTTCATTTACTCTCAAGGATTTTTAAATTAATTTTAATTTTATTCTTTTTCTCAACACACATTATCTTCTAGCTAAGGAATCTATTATTAATTTTAAATCAATAACATATTGAGAACAGTTCAATCGTTTTAAAGTAATTCTCCAAAATAGGTAACAAAAAAAAGGGTGGGGACTTGTAATTAATAATAATTTTTTATACTCGTGAAGAACTTATCAAAAACCTAAATTAAGGATAAGATTTTTCGTAAAATAACGTGTAACATAACTTTGTCGCATGATTTAATACTTAATCATCATTAAAAAATTACATAACGTTACGTTTTTTACTTAATCATGATAAGTTCTTCACGTTGTATTATGTAGTTGGTGACTTCCACATGAGGCTAATATAAATTTACGATATAAAGAAGATTTAGTTTTTACATTTGAAAATTTAATTACTGTACTTCTAAGCATGCTTATTTACTACTGTGCCCAAAAAGTATGACCAATTAATTTTTTTCAAAAACTCTTTATTTAATCTTCTAAATTTATTTCATCGTCTTCAAAGTAGGTTCCGTAGGTCCCGGTCTAATATGATCGTAGAGCGTTGTTGAGGTTTAGTCAGTCTTCAGCCCTCGTGAATCATCAGTGCTCAGTGAATCATCTTTTTAAGAGATCAACCAACCGATGATCACAGGTTTCGGGTTGGAGACCCGACGGTGTCATGGATGTGTGTAGTGGTTCGGAATCCACTTTAAACTGTAGATCCCGGTCTAATGTGATTGTAGAGTGTTGCGGGGGCATTGTTACTCCGCGTCCGTGGCTTATCTTCAAGTTATACGCCCACCCTGGGTAATGCAAAGTGGGTACGTCTGTGCAGCGCTTGCCTTAAGGCATTCAAGACCAAGCTGTCTTAGTGTTTGCCAGCTGCATTAGAAAGAAAAAAAACCAGCCGATAATTTCCAATTTACGGATCGAATTATTAATTTGTAGTTTGTAATACATCCCATTTCTATAGTATTTCAGTATAGTTTGTGTCAACAATTTTCTCTAAAGTGAAACTGCATATTACTCTTAGTCATGGACCAGTCGCTTGCGACGGGGTCTCTTGGACCTGGTGTAGGCTTTCCTGTACTAGGGGGATTAGTAACATGTAACTTAATCATCATTAAAACGGTATCACATAAAGACATTCAAATAAACTATGGGAATGAAAATTCCCCTTAACAGACAATATCTTTTTAACATTTTGACATAAAAATAATTTAAGCTTATCTTACTCCGTGATAAATATTTGAATATTTTAGTAAAATTAATTTTTTATATTTTATTTTAGCTTTTTTTTCCTTTCCAGGTATCTGATCCCCCAGGATCGCCTTCCTGGCCTCTAGCCATTGTTGTTATTTTAATCTACCTTTTTCACTACTGAAAAAGTCAGAGTCGCATAGCTTGTAAAATTCTGATATCAATTTATCATCAATGAAGATGAGTTATCTCGACCCAAATCATTGCGCAAACAATTCATCCACAAATAAATGGATGGAGTACTTCGGAATTTTCCATCTTTGCCGGAATGCCTGCTTTTTGCTCAACTGTTGGATACATGGAGAAAGAAAAATGCTAAATATCAATTTGGTTTTAAAGCTCTGCTTAAAATCAATATATTTTTTGTTTTTTATATTACTTGTTTTGTAATTATTTCAAAAACCTCTTTATAATAATGGAAATTCAGTATTAAGGTGAATTATTTTGAATCCTTGTAAAGCATGTGGCGATTTAATTTAACTTGTTGTTTTTTGTTTTGTATGATTATGTGAAATAAACTGTTTTTTAAAAATATAAACACTAAACTTTTTTTTTATTTGACTTTGTATTAACTACAAAAGTTTTCAAATGCACAGGTTCAATAAAATTGACGACGATTTGAAACAGAAATTTGATGAGAAGTATATAATTTTATTTGATGAGAATACTACTACTATGACCAAAAAGTAAGACCAATTATTTTTTTTTCAAAAAACCTTTATTTATTCTCCCAAATTTATTTCATCGCCTTCAAAGCAATCCCCTCCGGACACAATACACTTATGCCAACTTTTTTTCCAAACCTCAATGTAAGTTAAAAAGTAATCGGCAAGGATGGCCTTCAAAGCGCGCGGTCATTCCCGTTGAATCTCTTCAATATATTCAAAACGGTGTTCTCGGAGTGGTCTTTTGAGTTTAGGGAATAGCCAGAAGTCGCGCTGTGTGAATACGGTGGTTGTGGAACGATAAGGGTTTCATTTTTCAGTCACGAAGAATAAATGCAATGTGACCTGCGCGCATTCTATGTTTTCGGTACCAATCGAGATTTGACGCGTTTGAGGCCCAAAATGGAATCGACCGATCCTTTTGAAATTCCAACATCATCAGCAAGGTCTCTAACTGTAAATTGACAATTTACAAGCACCAAATCTTTAATTTTTTGGACGTGAGCTTCGTTGGTTGAGGTTGATGGTCGACCAGAGGGCTCTTCGTCTTAACGCGTTCTCTGCCTTCTTTCAACTGTCAACTCTGAACTGCCTTCTTTAAACTTTGAAAAGTCATCTTTCACCAGGACAACGCATCTGCGCACAAGGGTACTTTGGCGATGGGAAAACTGCGGGATTTGGGTTACTATTTGATCGGCCATCCCACCTATTCTCCTGATTTGGCACCCTCAGACTTTCATTTGTTGCCAAACTTGAAGAAATTTGCTTCTGGGAAGCGCTTCGCATCCAATGAAGAAGTTGAGAGGGTCGTAGATGAAAATTTTCGCAACCTTCCAGACTCTCACTTCCGGGAAGGAATACTGATATTGGAGAAACGTTGGACCAAGTGTGTTGAAGTCAAGGGAGATTATGTAGAAGAATAAAGTCATTTTTTAACTGAAAGTCGCAGTCTTTCATTGTCAGGCCGAGAACTTTTCACCTTACCCTCATATATTGTCGAAAATGTCAACGTGCAAATTTATTTTAATTGTAGCTAAATCATTTTTTAAAAATATTTTTTGAATCTAAAATAAAGTAAATGTTGATGGTT
>BPLQ01011923.1:13092-26814 GCA_021605075.1 Caerostris darwini | reverse complement strand
CACATTGTAAAGAAATATATAACACTAAAAATGAAATATAAAATATACATAAATATAAATAAAATGAAAAGAAATGAAATCATTAAAAAAATATTTATTTTACTAGTGAGACATTTGTTTTTCCACTCTTTCACTTAGCTTTTGCAAATCGATCTCAATTTGGGTATTTGCACATCAAAATGGGTGTTTACAGGTAAGCGTCCGTTATGTTTGAGCTTGTTTTGTGTTATTTCAGTTTTATTTTCGAAAAAAAAAAACGATTTGCAGGTGTAAGTTGAACCAAAAGCGCTTACTACTTAAACTTGGAGTCTAGATTGTTCTGCTATCAACAATCAACTATGCATATTTAAGGATTGTCACTGCTTCACTGAGATCACTTAAAGTGAAACATAGAACCTGTTATATTAGATGTTCCAAGATGCGCGCTCATTATGAGTTAGCAGAATATTATTTAATTATTCTGCGGATTCATAACTGTCAACTCATAAATGAAACAGGCAATATCTGTCATATATTCGTAAGAATATTATTTTAAAATCAAAGTTAATTTTTTCTCATAATTTCGGCAGTTAATTTTTGAATGTATGGATACAAACATAATGTTTTTTTTTTAATACATTGATTTTCACTACTTTGGCCATTATAAAATAAATACTTTACCATTATGAAAATAAGGCCGGAAAAATATTTAAGTCGAGCCGCGGATTTATCATCCCTGATCTAGAAAGAAAATGCAAAAATATGAAGTGTTTATTAAAGTTTTTATTTTGTTGGACATTTGTGAATTATTTATTTAATTCCAAATTTTATCCCCCACTATTAGTAATTTAATTTTTTTTCATACTTTAGTTATTAAGAGATTTATATCTATCCATTCATATACTTATTGAACGTAGACATAACATCCGAATAAATTATCATAATTTTGAATTCAGAATATGAATCATCATAATTCTGAATCTTTGTGAAGAGTTTTTGTTATTGAATAGACTGTGGCAGAAACCAGTTTTTTTGAAAATTTAGTACTGATTTATCATGAAAGATGGCGCCATGTGCAAAACTAAGAAGGCTAAAAATTATACATATGTATTCTAAATTTATACAATTTCAAAAAAATAGAGAAAAAAATGTCGAACCTTGAGGAAAATTATCTTTTTACATTTGTTATCATTTGAATGTAATGTTAATTTACGTTGTGTAATATAATTTTGGAAATTAATTTTAGTTTTTGATTCAGAACATGAGATTTTTAAGATTTTGGCACGTTTATCACTAAATAGTTCTATAGCACCTGAACAATTATTCCTATTAAATTTTTTTATTACTTTATTGAAAATTAAATAAAATAACTTATTGCTATAAAATTCAGTATTTTATTTTTTAAATTTAGTATACTACACTTCCAGTTATCGACTTGGAAGTGACAATTGGTACCGAAGGCTTCACGTTCGAATCCTGGCTGTGGCAGGGATTGCTAGTGGTTTGGAATTCAAGTTAAGCTGTAGGTCCCGGTCTAATTAGCCTAAAGTGTGCACAAAATGACCGTCGAGCGACAAACCAAAACCAAAGCCCCACTATCTAGAATAATGTTTCTTAAAGTGGTAAAATTTTATCCCGATCACCAAAGAATCTCGACGTTTAACTGTAGGTCCCGGTCTAATTAGTTTAAAGTGTGCACAAAATGACCATAGAGAGACAAACCACATCAAACTAGGGATTGCAATACCGGGATACCGAATACCGGTATTTTGAGTCATTTGTATAGTTTTGTAATACCTGTATTCACAAGTTTAAATACCGTTTTTTCGGTATTTACTAGAAATTTAGAATTCTTATCTGAAAACTAGAAATTTTTATCTGTGAAAACAAAGTTGTAGTTGTGAAGAAAGTGTGAAATATTTCGATATTTTTTAAATTGGTGACTTTGTTATTCACATTGTATTTGCATATCATACTTTAGAGTTCAAATTATTTTTCAGATTTATTATATATATACTCATAAATAATACTCAATAATAATGGATAAGAATAACTTTAAAGAACATAAAAAATCAGTTGATAGTACTTCAGTTTATGTTTTTTAAGATTATATTTCAAAAATTTGTAATAGTACCGTAGACTGAATAGTGATATTTACACTTTTTTGTGATTTAAATAAATAAAATGTTCTTTTACTTTTTTCAGATTCTTTATATACTGTTATAATTAATAAGTTACAATTTTTTTTTTTTGTGATATTTACGTTCTCTAATAAAACTGGCTTACTTTCGATAATGATTTGTAAAACTCTAACTTTGGCATATTTAGAAACAACTGCTATATATTTCTTTTAATTTGCCTCGGACCGGCAAATTAAAATTCAATCCGCGTGCCAGATAGAACCTTCCGGTGGGCCGGAGTTGGCCCGCGGGCCGCAGTTTGCCCCTCCCTGCATTAGATAGACGGCCTTAGCACACCATGGGGCTGTTGAGTCTTTGAAGAAGATGAAGTGTATTGTATTTTATTAAAGCAAATGAAAATATACAACTTGTTTGCTTTTTATAACTATATAGTCAATTCCAAATTTTCGGCAACATTTTAGTTATTTAATTACATTTTAAAAGAAAAAATTTTTAACGTAAATTTCATAAGGTAAGAATATGTTTACCTAAATTTAAAAAAAAAAAAAATGGCATTAAATTGACTTCTTGTTTATTAAATCAATTAAAATGAAAAGAATATAATTTATATAAAATACCCCTCAATATAAACTCGATGTCAACCTAACTGGAACGAATCTAAATTATTATTATTATTTTTTCTTTCTAATGCAGCTGGCAAACACTTAGACAGCTTGGTCTTGGATGCCTTAAGGCAAGCGCTGCACAGACGTACTCACTTTGCATTACCTAGGGGGCGCGTGTAACTTGAAGATAAGCTACGGACGCGGAGTAACAATGCCCCCCGCAACGCTCTACGATCCTATTAGGACCGGGATCTACAGTTTAAAGTGGATTCCGAACCACTACAAACATCTATGGCGCCGCCGGGACTCGAACCCGAAACCTGTGGTACCGAGCGCCAGAGCGCTAGCGCCTCGGCCATTCAGGCCCACGAATCTAAATTATAATTGATTGAAAACAATGGCGATTTGATTCATTATAATTTTCACATTCCATTACTTCATCATGCTTGCAGGGGTCGCATTTTTTTTCCTTCCAAATTCGTTTTTAGGATTATCTTTCTTAACAAAAAAAGAAGAGCTATGCAAATATTTTATTTATTCAAAGTATTATGACATGAAACGTTGACACCATTTAAAAATACAACAAAATTAAATGTGTAAAATTATTTTTTATTATAATAAGAGATTCATAAGAGATTATAGAGTATTTTATTTAACTTTTACATTTCTGCCATAAGCAGAATTTGTTTACAGAATTATACAGTCCAGTCACATTAATGTGACCATCTGTCAAAAGCCAGAATATACATTCTTGTATATTTTGGCTTTTAAGTGGAGTCTGGAATGTGGTATTAAGTGGTATTTAAGTGGTATTCTTTATATACACTCCACTGCAATGTGCTGCCACCTGCCTTTTGTGAGTGGTTATTACACGTTGACGTCGAAAGTAGGTGGTGGTCACATTAATGTGACTGGGCTGTGTATATTATAATAGCAGAAAGAATCATCATGTAGAAAAAAGTTATATAAAGAAATCATGCTTATTCTGAATGCAGTTTGGATATACACTCAAGAGCCAAAACATTATGACCACCCCTACATTTTGCAATGAACTCGCCTGCATGACGTGGAAGGCACGTGATCAGGTGGAAGTGGTATTTAACTGGTATTAAGTGGTGGTATTAATCCATGCCAAGGCGGGTTGAAGCTGTGTTGCGCGCCAAAGGTGGGCCAACTCGTTATTGACAGGTGGCCATAATGTTCGGCTCAATTTAGATTGTAAATGAGCAAAATGCATTACAGGATCACCCAAGTGAGTTGTTTAGAATGATCTTAATGAAATACATATTTGACAAGTTATATAATGAGAAATGAACAAACATACATAAAAATAAAAATAAAGAAAAATGCGATTACACTTATCCGAAGATATAAATCGGAATTAAAAAAAAAAACTTCCTTAATAAGATTCATATTATTTAAGATCTCAGAAAAAAATAAAAACAAAACTAGAAGTTTTTACAATTAGAAAGACTATCAGAGGGTTATACAAATACACAAAATATAGATCTATCATTAAGTCTTTACAAATATGCTGAATATGTTACGAAATATACAAATTAGTACCAGTCTTTACAAAATCTTCATTCCCCGATGGCTGTAAAATGATTAACCTTGCTGCGTTACTTTCATAGAAACTGTGTAAATAATATTTTATTCGAGATATGAAAATGAGGAACAAAGGACGGAGACACAAATGTTTGAAGATCATACTTAAGAAGATTGAAATCAACATTACCTGAAAAGATTTAAAAAAGTATTTTAATTTAAAATGTACGCATAAAAAATATAACTTATAAAATCATCAGAATAATTAGATTTCCTTTACAAAATAAACTAAGATAGACTATCTATGCAAATAAAATTTTGAATTAATTACTTTCAAATCATTAAAAAACATATCAGACAATATGGGCTTTTACCTTCAGGTTATCCTCATTTACTAAATCCAGCAAATCATTAGCAAAATCTATATAAAAAAAACATACTTTTGCAATATTAAATTTCTCGAAAATCGTTCAGTTCACGTTTATAAATTTAATACGAGCATTAAAATCAGCAATACGACGATTTGCCAGATTAATGGAGAACCTTGGTTGCTTAGCAACCTCTATCTCCTGCTTTGTGAGTGAATTAAATTTCTTAAGCTTTAAGCCCATTGATTAGATAGAAAAAAGCAATATAAGTATATTATTAATTTATTAAAAATTTAATTATTCGAAATTTTTATTAATTAATAAAAAAAAATCTGCATATATAATTTATTTTTTAATATTATTATTATAATTTCAAGTAGGTAATAAAAAAGATAAACAATAGAAACTGTTACGTCGAAACCCAGGTTCCCCTGCTTAGGGGAGGTCAACGCCCTATGTCCAGAAAAACATCCTGTCTGTGGGGGTGTCTGGTAGGGGGTGAGGGCCAGGGAGAGAGAGAAAGAATGTAAGTAAAGGGAGTTGAGCAACTGCGACCAAAGAGAGAGGTCGTGTAGCAGTGCATCTTCGAGCATGATGGCTGCATAAATAAAAGAGTTGAACTTCTGCAACCAACGAGAAAGGTTGCGTGTGGCAGTCCATCTTCGAGATTGATGTCTGCCTAATTAAAGGAGATTAATTATTTACAGTCCATTATTATTATTATCTGTGTATGTGTCGAATATTATTGGAGTTTGTTTTATGTGGGAGCTATCGAACAGAAACAAACAATAACGATTGGAGAGGAAATTGTGACTCAGTGGAGAAACTGCATGGTAATTCGGAAAGGAGAACATCAGAACGTTAATGAATAATATTCAGAACAGCGCGAGGTCTTTTGCGATTTTTGAAATCAGAAATGTCGTAAACATAGTTGCTTAGATCATTCAAGACTGAATTATTAATATTTGGAATGGAATTATAAAATTTTTTTGCAGTTTTATACACAAATTGTTTAAAACTTGGGAGAGAAAGAGCATGTCTGATATCCTCATTTCGGAAAAACCAAGGCGAATTTGTAATCATAAGTAGAATTTTATTTTCAAGTCTTTGTATGATCTCGAAATCAGCAATAATAAATAACTGTTATTTTTATAATACAAGAAAAAAAAAATCAAATAGTTTAGATGTTAGACGTTTCTTTATTTACTGTTTCCTTTCCAAATAATTTTGAGATCACGAGTTTTTTTAATGATTGATAACAATCTATTTGTGGGCTAATGTAAAGTAATATGCTATATTCTCTCAAATATGAAATTTGCTGAGAGAATTATCCACATTCTACCAATAAAAAAAAAAGAATCTATTAAATGCCCAGTTAAAAAATACATTACTTACATGAATCGGAAACATTCAGAGTTTACGAATTAAGATGATTATGACAGTACTCAAGGCGGTACTCAGATGATTAAGACCACTTCGAAGACACCGTTTTGAGTCGATTGAAGAGATTCAACGAGAATCGCCGCGCGCTTTGAAGGCCATCCCTGCCGATGACTTTTTAGCATGCATTGAAGATTGGAAAAAAAGTTGGCATAAGTGCATTGTGTCCGGAGAATATTACTTTGAAGGCCATGAAATAAATTGGAAGAATAAATAAAGAGTTTTTGTGAAAAAGAAATAATAGGTCTTACTTTTTGGGCACAGTAGTATAGATTTCATATTCATCGTGCCACCAGAGTTTACACCTAAAGCACTATTGACAGTGTAAGAAAGGAAACATCATCAAATGATTTGAGACTCACCAAATGAGCGATTTTTGGGCATGAATTTAATCTTTCTCGCTGTCGATTTCTGTTTTCTTCATACAGGGAAGTCATCCTCTTGAGGGAGTGACCAGCCTCACTTATTTCTCTCTCTCCATCACATGCCATTTCTAACACCAACTACTTTTTCTACCTAATAATAAAAGAAATTAATTAAATAAATGATACAGTAATAAAATTCTTTCATTAAAAAAGTGATGTGTAGAATACTTTAGTTCATTTTGCTGTAAATTCCTTTTTTAAGATAGTTATGGGCGCATATTGTTTAATACAGTTATTCAGTCTGCGAAAAAGTTAGAAAGTTAAAAAATGTGAGAAAAGTAGAATTAGTTAGTTTTGGGAACAAATTATTTTTTAATATTTAGCGTCTTCTAAATTGATAGAAAATGCATAAAATAAAGAATTAATAACTGATTTTCATGTACTTTTATGCATTTTAATAAAATGTACAAAGCTGATGTTATTAAAAATGTCATGGCGTGAAACTGTAACCACGAAAACTTTGATCGAAGGGCACTCATTTTTATAATGTCGATGTGCATATAATATGTCTTTAATAAATTGAATTATTTTAAATTAAATGTAAGGCTGGGAGGTAATGTTACCCAGCCTCCATGGACCAAAATGGAGGCTTGGTAAATGGGTAGGAATTTTAGAGTTGAATTCATTTACCAAATTTAATGAGTTGTAAAATTAACTTATTGGTTTGTTTTTTTATGTATGAATTATTTACCAGTATGGATATTTTTTACATAATAAATGTACTAAATATATCTAAAGACCGAAGTTATTTAATAAGCGTCTTAAGTCTTTTTTAAAAACCAACTATTTAATCTCATCAATTATTACTAAGAAATTGTTCTATAAGTAATGATAAACTAATAGTAATAAAATCATTTGATAATTAATTTTATTGTTGTTTTCAAATCCCAGACACTCTGATCCGAGGTTATTCGCCACTTTAAAGGCGGAGTGTCGTTGTTAAAGACTTCAAGTCCTAAACCCTTTTATACCTTTACACAATAACTCGCACCTAAAAAGAACACGCCACATCGTCTAGCCAATATATACCTTAAACACTAAGAACTCCGCAATAAGCCATTTAATAAAAATATATGTATAAATCCGCATTAACATACCACATATAAACCTACAGGTTCGAAAGCCTTCAGAGACTTATACATGTTGGAGAAGTAAACATATACTCGTGAAATAAATTCAAAAGCAATTTAAAATGTAAACAAAATATTTTTATTAATATTTACATTTCAAATAGTTAAAGCACGCCATGCAATTAATATTATATTAGTACAAATGAATTCCTATTAAGAATTAATCAAATATAATATATATATAATAAGCGATAATAAAATCAACAATAAAAAAATTTGAGTGTCCTTATATCTCATTATAATACAGATATTATAATATCCAACAGCTCAAACCAATTCCCTGTGCAAATGCCCCAACTGCTGGCAAAGAGTAGCTTTTTTTTAAAAAATAAAAACAAAAATTCAGTAACTAAACAGTCACTCACAAGTATTGACGACGATATCAAGTGCAGCATGGAAATATAGGCGTATTACGCCAAATGGTGCCCAGCACTACTGTCCAAAGACGTGGTGGCAAGGGCCAAACGCAAATGTGGCTATTCCATGGGCACCCGCATTACAGATGCTGACAGGAAATCTCTGGCCCTGTTCTCGCCGTTTTTCGTGCAGGGGTCCAAGACTGGGTATCTTCCTTCATCCTGAATTTCCATTGCTTCATTGCTGGGAGAGCTCGTTATCTTTCTCTCTTTGTCCCTCTGTTCTTTTCTCCTTCATGCCTCTAATACCTTTGTTTTTATGTCTTTGCAGACCACCCGCCCTTCATTCATTATTTGCTGGATTTTAATCATAAAATCCGCCCCTTGACCTAAATGCCTTCTCATTGGTGGTGGTGGTGGTGGTGGGGTGGGTGAATGCCTTCACTTAATCAAGTCAAAGGGTGGCTAGTCCTTTTTGTACATATGGAAATCTTTGGTGAAACAAAGTGAAAACTTCAAAATGTTAATCTAGACAATTCGAATAAATAAATAAATAAATAAAAACTATTTATGTAAGATTTGCAGATTGGTAGATGGTGTCACTGAACGGTATGTATCGACGGAGAGTTTTCCCCATGTGTAGGAGTAATGAACTCTGATCTTTGACCTCAAGAGAAGGGAACAGGATCCCTCAGAGCAAGTTTGGCGGTCGAAGAGAGAGAATAGCTGCGAGACGCAGCGATGGAATGGAAATGGCGCAAACGTTTATGCTATCCATAAATTATTAATTATTGTAAATATAGCTTTAAATAATAGTGTGTGATTAAAAAAATGGCTAGAGAAGGAACTCGCTGTTTCTTCATTAGCTTTTAAATTACTCCCTAAGCACTGACCAAGACACCCCAACCCTATAGTTATTACAAATTTTTTAGAACAGAAAAAGCTGATTTGATTACCAAATTATAAAAATTCTGAAGAGCTGCCTCATAAACTTGTTGATTTCCAAGTGTGTGCAACGAGGAAAGTATTCTTGACCCAAAACTCTAATAAAGTGTAAGATGTGCAGAAATTTATATAATTTCAAAACATAACAAAAAATTCCGATACCCAAATTTTGTTTTGTTAAGTATTCTGCCCTATTGTGTGTAGATCATTCTGAAAATACTACAAGAAAGTGTTGGTAACAGTAAATGAGAGCTAATTCATTGACATGGCGCCATTGGACTACTTATATCTGGGAGGATTGCCTCATCGTCAGATAAGCGTATCTACAGACGACGGGGGCCTGAATGGTCGAGTGGCTAGCGCTCTGGCTCTCGGTACTACAGGTTTCGGGTTCGAGTCCCGGCGGGGCCATGAATGTTTGTAGTGGTTCGGAATCCACTTTAAGCCATACGTCCCGGTCTCATATGACTGTAAGAGCGTCACGGAGCAAAAGTCAGACTTCTACCTTTGGGGGCTCCATCACAACAGAAGCTGCCCCTTTCTCTCCATCCATGAGTAAATCACTCATGGGATGTCCGTCCCGTACTGCAGAACATTGAGGATTAGTCATAACAACAATAACAACAGACGACGGAATCTTTTGACATCCGCAGAAAGGCGGTACAGATACTTGCCTAGCATCACGAGGCACCTGGCTGACAGTCATTTGCTATCGCAGCACCCATTGTATATACTGCCAATCCATTATTACTTTCATTAGGCGAGATGAGTCACATTAAATTTTGATGGATTGGAGACAGGTCGTTTTCAAGGGCGAAATGTGTTCTGGCTGGTCAGTTTAGAGATACCATAATGAGTGTAATGGTTTGGAGCGCCATTACATACGTTGCTCTATTTCTTCTAGTATTGATTCAAGGCACTATACTTCTTAAGTGAAAGCCCACTATACCTTTGTGACATTCTTCAACATATATTGTTGCCTCTAAGTCAAGCTTCTCAAGGAGATTTTCCAATAAAATAATGGTCAGGCCACATGCAGCAAAGGAGTCAAGGGACTGCCTCCGACACACTTTATACATAAGATCTCTAGATGACAGTGTTTGAAAATTAATGGGACGCACTGGATGAACAAGTTGGGGAGTCTAGTAATTTGGCTGAACTAGGGGCACGCTTACCACAACTATGGAAGAAGATATTATAGGCACCACCATACTTGCACCAATGTCCAACTGTATTTTATTGTGCATTTAAGCTAGAAGCTACTAAATTCTAGAATATTTTATTTGTTTTCGTTAGCAACAAGTTGCAGTTTCATTACAACTTTAGGATAATAAGAGGTGTACGTAATTACCTTTGTTGGATATGCATTTTTCACCCGTCTTTCCCGGTCAAAAATAATATTTGACATTCCTTTATTTTAATTATCTCTTATTTTATACGTAGAAATATTAAAATTATGCTTTTCGCATCGTATTTAAAAATCGAATAAAAAAATTTATCTTCTTAAACAGTTTTAAATATATAATTTATTTTTCAGCATCATATTAAAGCAAAGAATAATTTTAATGATGCAGGTTATAATTAAACCCGATTCCGAATTAATGCCGTTCAAGGTTTGTTTTTTATTCACTTACTACTGTGTCCAAAAAGTAAGACCAGTTTTCAATTTAAATTTCCTGGGCATATGGTATTTCAATTTTGTTTCCTTTTTAGTTGTTGGCACTGTCCTTGACATCTGTGTGAAATTTTATGTCAAAATATTCATTAGTGTTTGAGTTACGCTTGATTTTGTGAGATGCTAAATCTCATTCCGGCGATTTTTGAAATGTCCGAATTAATTGAGCAAGAACTTGCGTTAAATTTTGTTTGTTGAAACGTATAGAATGTTGCAGAAGGAATTCGGTGAGCATTCCTATATCGGAAAGAAATGTTTACAAGTGGTAAAAACAGTTCAATGAAGGCAGAGAACTCGTTGAAGACAAAGAGCCCTCTGGTCGACCCCCAACCTCAACCGACGAAGCTCACGTCCAAACAATTAAAGATTTGGTGCTTACAAACCGTCGATTTACTATTAGAGACTTTGCTGAAGATGCTGGAATTTCAAAATTCCATTTTAAAAGATGTTTTGTTCCCCAAATGCGTCAAATTTTGATTGGTACCGAACACACTGAATGCGCCAGCTCACATTGCATTGATTCTTCGTGACTTTTTCGCCAAAAAGGAAACCCATATCGTTCCACAACCACCGTATTAATCTGATTTAGCATCGTGCTACTTCTGGCTATTCCCTAAACTCAAAGAGCACTCCGGGGACACCGTTCTGAGTGGATTGAAAAGACATTTCAAAAATCGCCGGTATCAGTTTTAGCATCTCACAAAACCAAACGTAACTCAAGCACTAATGAATATTTTGACGTAAAATTTCACACAGATGTCAAGGACAGTGCCAAAAACCTAAAAAAGAAACAAAATTGAAATACCATATGCCCGGGAAATTTAAATTGAAAACTGGTAAATGTAATGCCTGAAGAAAGTGAAAATCGTCACAAAAATGTCTGAACACCTTCAGTAACAAAAAATGGGTAAAAATATTTCCATGTTTACTACCTCGCAGCACTTCAATATTATATATAAAATAATAACTTTTCTGAACGTAACAGGAAAAAAAACAACTCATCATTGATTAGGAATAGGTTTATAACTCTTTCAAAGCAAATTTAAAAATCGTTTCACGTTTAAAACTGCCATGTTTTTCTGGTTTTTTTTTAATTACATAAAAAACACTTAACGTATTATTTAAAACAAATTTGACTTTTTTCTAATACCTAAGAGGGGTAAATAAAAAATATATCGCAATTATGCATTTGTTACAGCAAAGAAAATTAGAACAGAAATTTATTCCTGCTAGAATGATTTGAATCTGAGAATTTGCTCAAGATATTTAGTGTGAAGAGAATTTTGGACCTGACATTGTTTGGACTATAAAGCGAGGTTATATAACATAATATCTGTGAACAGGCTATATGAATCAGTTTTGATTTTTAAACTTATAGTCTATTGTAATTAAAAGTAGGATCTGTCTAATCGGGATTGTATATGAGAAAAATAAATTATTGTTTTACGCATAGTTTTATTCATTTCCTTCTATTAGCTCACACTGTCCCTATATATATCTTGTTCAAATTTTCAATCTTTAATAAAATACTTTTTATTCATTCACTCAAGTTCAAATATTTTTTTTTCGAACTTGTAGTGGATGACACTTGAGGTTAATATAGTTTTTTCAAATATTAATTCATTCATTAAATTTAATAAATTAATTTTAGTTTTTTTAGATTTAAGTTGTATATATCTACCAATAGATGGCGCCAGATAAACTAAAAAAAATGAATGAAGATTATTTAAAAAGGTCTTTCTGCAATATAGTGAAAAAAAAGTAGGAATTGACTTAACTAAATTTGTTTTTACATTACTTGTTTCTACTATAAAATTACGAAACTACGAATAATCATAACTATAACCGATATATATAAGCATAACTATAGCCGATAAGTATGTAAGCATAACTATAACCGATAAGTATATACGCGTAACAATAACCGATAAGTATATAAGCATAACTATAACCGATAAGTATGCAAGTGTAACTATAACCGATAAGTATATAAGCTTAACTATAACCGATAAATATTTTTACCTCACCAAAACAATCCTACAAAAAACTAGAAAGTTTCATACAAAATTTCTCTTACCTTTCCAGTTCCCAGGAATATTAAGATTGAGATATCCAAAGGGGCGGGATGTAGTCAATCAATTCCAATATCTATTTACAATACTTTTATTTACACATTATACTGGTGAGATAACACAAAAATTTACTGGACATACAGACAGAAAAACTGCATCTTGGCGCGGCTAACAACTAACAAGAAAGTTCCAAAGTTCAGAGCGCGAAAAAAGTTCTTAAACCGAATTGCGGTTGGTTACAGTTAAGAGAGGAAAAGTGTTCACGTGACAAACAAATCAAAAGTTCTAGATCGCCATCATTTTCGACAAGTATATAAGCGTAACAATAACCGTATGATGTATACAAGCATTACTATAACCGATTATATAAGCATAACAATAACCGATAAGTAAATAAGCGTAACTATAACTGATAAAAGTTAGTTATATCTCGTAAGTATATAAGCATTTCTATAACCGATTACATAAGCGTAAATATAATCGATAAGTATATAAGCGTAACAATAACCGATGAGTATATAAACGTAACTATAACCGATAAAAGTTATTTATGTCTCACATCATGTTGTGATGTCAACCAATCCAAAATAAATCAAATACTCAATAAATGATAACTATTTTTTTGTCTTAGATGCTTTTTTTAATAAACTACTAAGATATATTTAACTGTTATACGTAACTCAAAGTCGTAATTATTATTATAAAATACGTAATTTAAATGTTGCAGTAATACATCACGTTACTGTAATTCATTACCTCTATGAGAAAAATAAATTGATGTGTCATTCGTAGTTTTCAAAGTTTATTTTTATCGTATGCAAACATAAACTGAAGAGAAAGTCTTTTATCTCATACGTGAGTATTGCATAATCCAAAACAAGTGTAATGTTCAATAAATGATAAGTTTTTTTTCCTTTTCCCTTAGACGTGTATCTTTTTTTAAACTATCCAAGATATATTTAACCGTAACACATTACTCATAATGTTTGTGGGGTTTTTTTTCTACCGCTATAACTTCTTTTCATATTTTTTATTTTT
>BPLQ01011922.1:0-10534 GCA_021605075.1 Caerostris darwini | reverse complement strand
TGCTACTTTTTTCGTTTTCGTTAACAGCTGCTAATATTTTGGGACTTACCTAACACAAATTTTCCTACAACAGAAAGATTCTACAACAGCCCCCAAAAATATAGCAGCGTATATGCATAGAAAATCCATCTTTAATTCAGAAAC
Source organism: Caerostris darwini (assembly GCA_021605075.1). Lineage (NCBI taxonomy): Eukaryota > Metazoa > Arthropoda > Arachnida > Araneae > Araneidae > Caerostris > Caerostris darwini. The sequence continues at coordinate 10,390 of BPLQ01011922.1, read as the reverse complement.
CGAATAGCAAATACACGACTGGCCATTAAAATTGCTACACCAAGAAGGCGACATGCTACAGACGTGAACTTTAAACGACAGGAAGAAGGTGCTGTGATATGCAAATAATTAGCTTTTCAGCCCATTCAGACAAAGCAGGCGCCGGTAGCGACACCTACAATGTTGTTTAAATTAGGAAATTGTTTAGCCGGTTTCTCATACACAAATTACATTTGAACGTTGTTGCCTGGTGAAAGGTTGTTGTGATGCCTCTTGTAAGAAGCAGAAATGCGTACCAGCACTTTTCTGACTTTGATAAAGGTCGAGTTGAAGTGTACCGGGATTGCGGTTTATCGTATCGCAGTATTGCTGCTCGCGTCGGTCGAGATCCAATGACTGTTGCAGAATATGGAGTCGATGGGTTCAGGACGGTATTACGGAACGCCGTCTTGAATGGCCGAGTGGCTAGTGCTCTGGCTCTCGGTACCACAGGTTTCGGGTTCGAGTCCCGGCTGTGCCATGGATGTTTTTAGTGGTTCGGAATCCACTATAAACCGTAGGACCCGGTCTAATAGGATCGTAGAGCATTGCGGGGGCATTGTTACTCCGCATCCGTGGCTTATCTTCAAGTGACACGCGCCCCCTGGGTAATGCAAAGTGAGTAGGTCTGTGCAGCGCTTCCCTTAAGGCATCCAAGACCAAGCTGTCTAAGTGTTTGCCAGCTGCATTAGAAAGAAAAAAAAAATATTCAGGGATGGAATTTTTTATCGCTATGCCAATAATTTCAAGCAATTGTAATTCAATGATGAACAATTGATTATGGCTTTATTGCGAGTTGTTTGAATGAACTTTAATTATTTATTTAAATGCATAACGATATAATACATTTATTACCAACCCTCTCTAAGTTGTTTCCGCAAGACTAGGAGTAAATTAAAATTAAAATTTTTATTTGCTTAAATCTTTTTGTGTTTCATTATGTTTTGTAGTTGCGTGAGATATTAATAAAACTTATTTTAAGTGTACGGTATTAATTTAATGCTTTTTTCAGAATTTTCGAGAAAAACGTATCGTAGAGAAATTGTACTTATGTAAATTTTACGAGAGAATTATCTCACATTCCGAGCGCAGCATCTCGTTCTGCACAATTTATGAGCTATTTGAACAATTTTCCGATCATCGTATATATTGAACTTGTGTGTGTATAAAACTCTAAATTATTTTTAATCAAATATCATTCCTTTTTTGCAATTATATTCCCGTCCATTATTATCCTTACTATATTTAAAATACATAATGAAAAATATGATGCATATATTAAGGAATAATATTTTAAATCATCTTACCTGCATTCATATCCATGTCCCAGAACTTGACACTTGCCGTACAAACATTTGTCATCATTGCATATTTCTGCAAAAGAACTTGAATTATTTCTACTGTGCCCGAATAAAAAATAGAGAAAAAAACCCAGCTTGATAGCAAATATAGAATAATTTTAAGAACAATCAAACAATTTAGCTGCAAAGAATTTAATGTATTGTACTTGTTAATATGTTTAACTTTGTTCAAATAATTTCCGACTAGGTCATTTATATGTTCCCTATTTTTAATATTCAAAGAAGAATACTGTTTAGCATGGTTATTGCAGTACAGTTTGTTGTACAATCTATTGTTAAATTATTTATAAAATTCAAGTATTTATGTTAAATCCCATTTTATACGGAAAGATACTTAGTGGTTAAATTAATTAAAATAATTTTAATTTAATTTAAATAATCACATTTTTGATAAAAGAGAAAACTAAAAAACATAGCAAATACAAAATAATGAATAACCAGTTTTCAAAATAGACAAAAGTTCGTAAATATTATTCAAATTAAACTTAAAATATTGCTGAATACTGATTGAGAACCTACATTATTGATAAAAATATTAGTATTCTAAAATTGTAAATAAAAAAAATTGTATTTCAAAATGAAAAATTGTTAATTAGTAAGAATGATTTAATTTGAAAAATTAAACATTTTTTTCTGAGAATTTAAACAATATCGAAAAATATGCAATTGTGGCTATGGATATAGCAGCAATTGCATACATTTCGAACAAACCAATCTAAATTATAGGAGTGTAAAATTTTACCGCATTTACAATCTACATGAAAAAAAAACGACCTTATAATTTAAAAGAAAAACATTTTATTACGTCTTTTATTTGTCGAAAAATAAATGCATATTTACCATAAATATAAATACTGATAATAGGAACTAGGCAATGATTCTCAGACTGTATAACACAAATTCCAAGCAAAGAATGAAATTGTTTAGTTCGTTTCCAATTTGTTAATAAATTAGAAAACAAAATCAATTCTTTCCAACATTAATTTTTCTGCCTGACCGCGTGTTGTGCAGAACCATTAAACGCTTCAAATTCTGTTTCATCCTATGCTGGTTCCCTCAGAAGATCTGTCGTCCATTTAATATGAAGGGAATGGAACATAACATTTCATCAAATCAAGAATTAGTAATTTCTAACAAATACGGGCATATAGTGCAATTGTACTTTCGGATAGGTGTAGTCTGTCAAGAAAGCTATGAAAGTTCAGTCTGATGCCATAACATTTAAATATTCTTAGTACTGCCCTATTGTAACTTTTTAAAATCTTTTATGCGGCATCCAGGAGGGGTACATGACGGATGAACGACTTTCGTTCCGAACGTGTCCATCTGACAGCGAAAAACAACTCAAGTTATCACTGGCTGTGAGTGACAGCTGGTCGTAAATGGGGTCTGCGAGAAGCCCTTTCATGTGCGAAAAATAAAAAAAAACTCTGGCTGGAATGTGGTCAAGACACATGATTTTCTGGTAAGTTACTGTCAAAGCGGTTTTTAATGGGTTCGCCAATGGGACTCGTTCCAGTTCGGACCCAGTGCTTTTCTTGCAACTGTTTCCACCATGGAAGCAACAACTCAAGTTATGAATCATTATTCAAAGTTATGAATCATTACTCACGTTCTGAATCATTATTCAAAGATATGAATGTTTCCATGGAAGCAACAACTGCGGATGTCTAAAATGGGGAGGCCCGCACAACACTAAAGAATGCCTCCCAGCTGGAGCCCATCTTGGAAACTCCTACCTGCATCAACTGTGGAATGCAAGGCCACCTCGCAGCATGGAGAGGCTGCCAGAAATCTCCGAAGTTTAATACAAAATCAAAAATGTAAACAAACCATTTACATAAAGAAAAATGACAACAAACTTTTCCTACCCGGATGCAGTCCACATCAATAATAGAGAAAACAAGAAAATCCATAGCAAATCAACCCCACAGCCCTACCAACCGACTTCAACCCAAATTTATTTGAAAAAGCCTTATATGTCCTAAAAGAATTCATCTCCATATTCGATTCCTTGGGAGGAATCGAAAATGTCTACGAAAAAATGGTTAACTGCAATAATCCGTTTAAAAAACTCCAATTATTACTCAAAGTTATGAATGTAAACAACGAAAACTAAATTTCAAGCAAAGATAGACTCCTCCCCTAGTAGGCGGAGCTACCACTGATAAATAGTCACATATCGTTGCTACCTAAACCCTTTTAGACGGAAATACGAGATCTACCGAGTCAATTATCGCTGACCAATTATATACCAGTTTGACGGAACACGCCGAGGAAGTCTTGTCTCCGACCAGAGACGGTTTTTTCCGCACATCAAAGAGGACCTTCTCCAGAATTTCGACCAAAGATAACAAGGATTGTCGCTCGCGGTCAGACGGAACACCTCTTAGCGAAATCGACTGACTTCTCTGGTATACTCTAGTCTGGTCGCAGCTTTTGTCGTACGAGGGCAAGGTGAAGAGTTCACTTTCCTGACAATGAAAGACTGCGACTTTCAATAAAAAATGACTTTATTTTTCTACATAATCTCCCTTGACTTCAACACACTTGGTCCAACATTTCTCCAACATCAGTATTCCTTCCCGGAAGTGAGAATCTGGAATGTTGTGAAAATATTCTTCTACGGCCCTCTCAACTTCTTTCATTGGAAGCGAAGTGCTTCCCAGAAACAAATTTCTTCGCATTTGGGAACAAATGAAAGTCTGAGGGTGTCAAATCAGAAGAATAGGGGATGGCCGAGCAAATCGTACCCCAAATCCCACAGATTTCCCATTGCCAACGCACCCTTGTGCACAAGTGCGTTGTCCTGGTGAAAGATGACTTTTTTCTTCTTCAATCCAGTAATAATACAAGAAGCAATACAATCCAGTAATAATATAATACATTCTCGTAATAATACAAGGCGCGTTACCAATTTGACACGAATGGAATTTAATAGGGTTACTCGCCTACTGATTTACAATTGTTTTTAGCAACCAAAGCCAATAGAATGTATATTCGGATAAAAGTAGTTTATTAGGAATAAATAACCTATTGTCTATTTAACTTTTATTCGATCAAGATAACATATGTAATCTTTTCCATGGCATGACATTTAGAAACTCTATATGAGGACAGGGGCTGAAAAAGTGCTGATTTTGTGAACCTTATGTAGTTGCATCATATGCATTTGATATCATTTAAAAATGCCATTTTAAAAAAAATTGTGAAAATATTTTTATTTTCTATTTTCATTACTGTATACGACTGAATAAAAGAGCTTATCCAAAAAAATATTAATTACAAAAAGTAAAAGTATGATATGCTTTTATAGTAATAAATATATGTAAAGATCTTAAGGCAAAGCTTGAATAAGCTATTTCATATTTTAGGTAAAATGGCTTTACTTGTTTTCTATTTTATTACTTTCTCTTAGTAAAAACAAATTAGTAGAAATAATTTACCTGAATGAAAATCAAAGAAGTAAACAAATCTTTTTTTCTAATTTTCGATCTGTTTTTTAAGGAATAATGATGAAATATTTCACAAATAGTTTTATTGTTAATTAATATCTTACATGTGTAATTATAACAACTATGCTTTCATCTTGAAGTATTAAATAAAAATTTCATGGCAAACGTTTAGATCAAATTGCATAAAACTGAACTGGGATACACTTACAATATTGAATTGAAATAAGTAAGTTTGTTTAATGTAATTAAAAATTAGTTTCAATATTTTTTTTTCTTACCTCTTTCAGTTGTTACTGGCCTTGCAGTAGTTGTCCCTGCTAAAAGTGAAAAAAGTAAAAATCTTGTATATGATCTTTTCTAACATGCTTTGAAAAGGATACTTAGATAAAATATTGATTTCAAACTATTGTAAAAAACTGAAAATATTTTATTATAATTAAATAAGTAATTAAAATATTGAATTATTACTAAATAACTTTATTTTATTTACTTCACGAGTGTAATTTTGTATGTGTTTGATGCAAAAAAATAAAAAATAAAGATATTTGGTCTTTATTGAAGATATATATATACACTGAAGTGACAAAAAGTCATTAAAAACGTGGCATGGAAACAAGTCGTTGGAAAGGAATATTGAGCCATGCTGTCTCGAAGACGTCCATAATAAAGCGTTGAAATTTTGGGCACGAACAGACCTTGATGTCCCATAAATATGGGATTCACGTCGGGCGATTAGGTGGCCAGATATTTACTTCAAAGTCGCGAACATTGTGTTCGGTTTTTATCCATTTCGTATGTTTGGGTATTTGAATAAAAAATAAAATAAAGATATTTTATTCGCACCAATAATATGTCATAAAACAGCCCACACCATTACGGAAGAACAGTGCCTTGCTGATTTGGGTCCATGGCTTCGTGGGGGTCTGCGCCATTATACAATTGAAATAAAGACCAACTGATATGCAAATCAAATCTTTTGAAATTTCATTTTATGACGGGAAATTATCTTTAAAAGATGATTTTGAAAAGGAATATGGGATGTGTAAAGATATTTGGTCTCAAATAATAATAAATGAAGATATATATATATACAATTGGAATAAAGATCTCAAATCAAATCTTTGAAATTTCGGATTTTAATACAAGTATTATCTTTAAAAGATGATTTTGAAAAGGAATATGGGATAGAAAGTAATAAACGTAGTAAAACATATGACGGGAAACTTCATATGTATTCATTAATATTAATACACTCAAGACCCAAAACATTATGACCACCCCTACATTTTGCAAGGAACTCGCCTGGAGGACGTGGAAGGCACGTGATCAGGTGGAAGTGGTATTTAACTGCTGCTGGAGAGTCTGAAGAATCGTTCTTTCACTTGCTTCTGTGTGTGATGGGAAAGGCTGCGGATCTAAGCGACTTTGATAGAGGGCAGATTGTAATGCCTCGAAGGCTCGGAACAAGTATTTCTGAAACTGCATGACTCGTGGGTTGTTCACGATCTACAGTTGTTAGTACTTATGCAAAGTGGATGAATGACGGTGAAACCAGCAGTAGACGACATGGTGTTGGACGTTCACACGCTATCAAAGAAAAAGGTCGTCGGAGACTGTCTCTCATGGTGAAGCAAAACCGGAGCCAGACAGTGGCTCAGATGATAGCCCAATACAATGCAGGGCCAAGTAGAATAGTATCGGAGCATACTGTTCAGTGGACACTATTAGATATGGGGCTTCGCAGCAAACGTCCCACCCGTGTGCCTTTGCTGACCAAGCGTCATAGCCAACTGTGCCTGCGCTGGGCCCGGGAACATCGTGACTGGTCCATGGATCAGTGGGAGAGAGTTGCCTGGCCAGATGAATCACGGTTTGCATTCACGCCGATGGCCGTGTCAGGATACGCCGTCTTCCAGGCGAACGGTTGCTCCCTCAATGTACAGTAGGTCATACACAGGCCGGTGGTGGCGGTATTATGCTTTGGGAGACGTTCTCTTGGGCGTCTCTGGGACCCGTGGTTGTGGTAGAGCAGACCATGAATGCTACAGGGTATCTGAACATCATTGCGGACCAGTTGCACCCTTACATGGCCTCTGTTTTTCCAGCTGGAAATGGAATGTTCCAACAGGACAACGCCCCTTGTCACAAGGCTAAAATTGTGTTGAAGTGGTTCCAGAAACATGATGCTGAATTCCAGTTAATGTCCTGGTCGCCTAACTCACCGTATCACAATCCGATAGAACACATTTGGGATGTCCTGGAATGGCAGCTCAGAGTTCAAAGACCACCAGTTCGCAATATCTCGGATTTGCGTGACCGTTGCTAAAAACATCTGGTGCAATCTGTCTCCGGCCATCTACCAAGGACTTATGGCATCCATGCCAAGGCGGGTTGAAGCTATGTTGCGCGCCAAAGGTGGGCCAACTCGTTATTGACAGGTGGTCATAATGTTTTGGCTCTTAAGTGTATGTGATAATATGGCACTTTCCCTACATCGGTACCTTACTTAGTGTCAAATGTAAATATTTCGGCAAAATCATGAAATCATAATACGGCAATTAACGATAGACTGCGGGGTTAATAGTATAATACATAAATCATTTGTTAGCTTGCATACATTTTTGTATTAGTCCCAGATAACGGAAAAATACTACACTTTAGTACTACAGATCGTATCTGAAATATTAAACTGCAATGCTCAATAAAAACTGCAATTAGGTAATCAGAAATCAGTATTTAAAATATTAATATATAAAGATTTATTTTGTTAAAAATGTTTCATTCGATATCTTAGAATTTCAAAAAAAAAAAAAAAAAAAAAAAATTATAAATTACAAATATATTGTATGATTATGAATTATATAAAAAATGATTACAAAGAAAATTAAAATTCTTAACAATATAGAAATTATGAATTATATAAAAAATGATTACAAAGAAAATTAAAATTCTTAACAATATAGAAATTATGAATTATATAAAAAATGATTACAAAGAAAATTAAAATTCTTAACAATATAGAAATTATGAATTATATAAAAAAAGATTATTAAATAATCTATTTATAAATAATTGAAATTTTTGGTTTTAATTTTTAAAGAATTTACAAAATAATGGTTAAGTGGTGATAATAATCATAATAATGGTTAGTGTGATAAAAAAATCTAAAAATTACAGATTATTTAATTTCATATTAAATCATCATACAACATTTTATTTTAAAAGGGCATTTTTCAAAATTTACACAGTTAGATAGTTTGCTAAAGATAAATTTGTAAACACTTTAGAAAATATATAATCAATAATGAAAGGTTTGAAAACATTTGGACTTTTGATGTTGTTACCGATGCAGTAGCCATCAACTTGTTCATATCCATGATAGCAATCACAAATTTTGCGGCCGAACCAATTGAGGCGACAAGAGCGAGAATTTATTCCGCAGTAACAATCTAGACACACAAAAAGAATAATGAAATAAATTCCATAAACATTGATCAAAATATTCTAATAAATAAGAAATTTAGATACGAATTATATAGCTAAAATTAATATTCAAATGATAATGCGTACAGTTTCGGATCTGTTAGTGCCAAGCATTTCATCGCAATCTACTTGAGAGGGAACAATTGTATCAAAGTTATTTGTGTTGAACAAGTGGCTGGGCCGATGTTGTACAACGCTTTCCAGAAATATTTTCAATACTACTAGACATGAAAGGCGCTACTACATCTATTGTTTTGTAAATGTTTGACCTTTTTGATCTTGTTATGTTTTTATTTGTTTTTTGCGCCATCGCAGAAGTTTTGTGATGAAGGTTATAAAAGATAACAGAACATCTTTGGAGTGTACTACTGTGCCCAAAAAGTAAGACCAATTAAAAAAAAAACTCTTTATTTATTGTTCCAAATTTATTTCATCGCCCTCAAAGTAATCTCCTCTGGACACAATACATTTATGCCAACGCTTTTACCAATTCTCAATGCATGCTAAAAAGTCATCGGCAGGATGGCCTTCAAAGCGCGCACCGATTCACTTCGAATCTCTTCAATCAACTCAAAAGGGTGTCCCCGGAGTGGTCTTTTGAGTTTAGGGTATAGCCAGAAGTCGCACAGTGTGAATGCGGTGGTTGTGGAACGATATGGATTTCATTTTTGGCGAAAAAGTTACGAAGAATCAATGCAGTTGGGAGCTGTCGCATTATCGGGATGCAAAAACCAAGAGTTGTTTTTCCATAAATGTGGCCTCTTTTTTTGAATAGCGTCACGCAAACGACGCATAACACTCAAATAGTCTTCCTTGTTGACAGTTTGGCCCTGCGGAAGGAATTCATAATGCCCCACACCACGCATTAACGCACCATACCACGGTATTCGAAGGAAACAGTCAACATGAACTTGATTTTTGTGCGACTTTGGCGTGCCTTTTTCGGTCTTTCTTCACCTTTGTCACGATATTCGCTCGATCAATCGATTGTTTCCAGTTCGTAAGCATAAATCCAAGTCTCACCTCCAGTTATACCTCCAGTCCATTGCCTCCTAATGCTCCAGTTATAATGCATTCTCCACCAATTATAATGCGTTATAATTGTCCTAATAATAGAAAGTTTTTGCATACCGTACGTTAGTTACCATAGAACGTCCGTTAGCTTTTTCTCCTTAGCGCGCATGCTCATAGGAAACATAATTTCCTATGAGCATGCGTGCTATGGAGAAAAAGCTAACGGACGTCTTACGGTAACTAACGTACGGTATGCAAAAACTCTCTAATATTGCGTTATAATTGTATAATTGTGTAATTGTATAATCAATATTTTTGTCCAATTATAATGCGTTATAATTGCTAGAGTAATTGATAGTCAAACATTGTTTCACACACTTAAGCGTGACGATGTTTTCCCAAAAAATTCAGTGTCAATTTCGGTATCAATCGAGATTTGACGCATGTGAAGCCCACAACATCTTTTAAAATGGAATTGACCGATCCTTTTGAAATTTCAACATGATCAGCAAGGTCTTTTATAAATAGATGGTTTGCAAGTACACAATCTTTAATTTTTTGGACGTGAGCTTCGTCGGTTAGGGGTTCATGGTCGATCAGATCGTTATTGATTTCAACGCTTTCTCTTTCTTCTTTGAAACTATTTATACCACTTGTAAACATTTGTTTTCGATATAGTTTGCTCACCGAATACCTTCTGCAACATTCTGTAAGTTTCAGCACACGAATATTCATTCCGCAAATAAAATTTAGTGCAAGTACTTTGCTCAATTAATTCAGACATTTCAAAAATCGCCGGAATCAGTTTTAGCGTCTCACAAAGTTAGCGTTGCAGTCAGTTTTGGCGTAACTCAAACACGAATGAATATTTCGATGTGAAATTTCACACAGATGTAAAGGACCATGCCGACAACCTAAAGAAGAAAATAAAAAATTGCAATTCCATATGCCCGGGAAATTTAAATTTAAATCTTGCTTTTCTTTTTGGGCGCAGTAGTATATAACATAAGTTACTATAGAAGTCAGTGTGACTATGTTTTCGCTATTGGATATGGATCG